>PVHX01010606.1:0-32032 GCA_004024805.1 Geosciurus inauris | reverse complement strand
CCTCAGTTCCTCAGAAAGGATGGTTCCCTAGTATGGAACACACTCCACATGGATTGTGGTTTATCTTTCAGGCTTTGGAGGTGATATACATTCTCCCTGGAGTCTTCCTTAAATGACCCAGTGGGGGGCTGGGATTGTGGCGCAGTGGAAGCGTGCTCGCCTAGCACGCATAAGGCACTGGGTTCGATCCTCAGCACCACATAAAAATAAAATAAAGATATTCTGTCACCTACAACTAAAAAAATAAACATTTAAAAAAAAATGACCCAGTGGGGTTGGGAGCTTTTCCTTTTTACTCCCATGGAACTCCTAAGTCACTTATACTTTACTGTTATGCATTGTAAGTGCCAAATTAATTGCCTGGTTTTCCCTTAGACCATGAGTAAGATCAGCAACTAAGACATAGCTGTAACCTAAAAAAGAAAAAAGAAAAGAAAGAAATTTGTTGCAAGAATTAAATTTGTCATTTGAGTGATAACTGAATGAAGACATGCTAAGGCTATCAATACCTATATCTATGTCTATATCCATCTAGATATGCTAAAGGCTAAAGAACAAATGATAAATAAAACTCACGAGCGAATGGGGCTAAGTCAAACAAACACAGGAGTGAGATGGAAGGGGCACTCAATGGGCAGAGTTGCAACAATATGAGCATCAAAGTAAATAATGAGAATAATGATAACCAAATGAATAAAAAAAGCCTTCAAGCCCTACTGAAGCTCACAAAGATAAATTCATAAGTAGGTGATAAATAGACATATGTATACATACATACATACATAAATGGGTATAAGGTAAAACTACCTTTGTAGAATTCCAACTAATAAATGCAATTGAATGAAACACCATTTTCCACCAAATCAATAATAACTGATTCTGGAAAGGATCATGAATGGATGCTCAATAGCTGGAAAAATGCACTGGGGAACAGAATTGACAGTCTCAAGAATACCCCAGAGATCACTTATTAATTACAAAGGGATAGTCTGGCAGATTTCGCCTTAACCAAGGGATCAATGTTACCAACCCTAGTGGCGGAACAGATCGACATCATGTGCCTACCAGTGTAATGCTATAATATAATACATCATGTCCTTAGTATTTCTACCAAAAATGCATAATATCAATCTAATTGTAAGTACTGACTATATTTTTCAAAAATGTTAATGTTTTGAAAGATGAGGAAAAACTAAGAAATCGTTCCACTTTAAAAGACATCAAAAATTCAATAGTTAAATGCAACGGATGAACTTGGGTTAGACCTGGGGTCAAGGTGGAAATATCACTCAAAGGCAGCACTGTGACAACTGACAAAATTGCACTGGGACTTCACTAGTTGAGAGCATAGTATCAATGTCAAAGTTTCCTGGATTTGATCATTTTGCTGTTAGCTATGCAGAAGTAGTGACTTGTTCATGTGGACTGGCGGAGGTGGGATGGAGAAAGAGAATAAATGTAAACATATCAATGAATAGTGATTCTAGATGTGTTTCAGTGTACTTTAATTCTGGTGATTTTTATCTTGGTTTGAAATGGAAAAAATAAAAAGGTAGAATTGTGGCTCTTGCCACAACATTTTTTTTATTAATTAATTTTGTTTTTTACACAAATGGAGCACTTTTTATTTCTCTGGTTGCACATGATGTATGGTCACACCATTTGTGTCTTGCCACAACTTTTATTAAACATATTCTTATGAAGCATCTCCAGGTATCATACTGGAACCGTGAAGTATTCCAAAATGAAATGAGTTCTGCAGAGTCCTACATTCCAGGATCTCACTCTGATAGACGACTATCTTCATTTGCACAAACATGACTGTTTATTTTCCCTCATACAAAATTTGCTATAGTTATAATACACTTTTATTATATAATTACATTGATTTATTACATTATTATAATTATATTTTAATGTTAAGAAAAGTAATTTTGAAGCATTGACATTCTGAATTCTTTTAAAAGATTGGAGAGAACATTGCTAATTGCAATGAATCAGATTTTTTAAAACAGTGTAATTTTACTACATTAGTAATTAGGGGCAAAATATCCATAATTTCATAAACTGTAGACAAGAGTCTAACCTAATTTGAATTAAGTATTATTGTATCTTAGTTTGATGGAAAACTGCTTAATGTTATTCTCTATATTTCATTTTCATGCTGGGTGTGGTGGCACATGTCTACAATCTCAGAGACTTGGGAAACAAAGGCAGGAGAATCACAAGTTCAAAGCCAGCTTCAGCAACTTAGCAAGGCCCTAAGCAACTTAGTGAGACCATGTCTCAAAATAAAAAGATAATAAGGGCTTGTGGATGTGGCTTAGTGGTTAAGCGCTCCTGGGTTCAATTTCTGGTACCCCCCCCCCAAAAAAAATTCACTTTCACTGACAATAGTATCATATTGGGGAGAGTGATAGATACTGGAGTTCAAGGCCAGAACAAATGTTACTATCTCTTATCAGTCTTAGGACTTTAGAAAATATGTGTTCCTAAAATTTCACCTACTTATTGTTCAACAGCTTCTTGCTATTAATTTTTCTTTTAAAATGTATGCAAGGAGAAGAGGGTAGTATTTTGCTTCTGGTTTTTTCTTTGTTCCATCCCCTCTCTCACTTTACAGTAAAGGAAATTGTGTTTGTAAACAGTTAAGGATTTCATCTACTTCAACCTGTATGTGCTACCAAAGGATTTCTCAGCAATCAGGAATCTATTTCCTTAATGAATATTTGATATATATTAGTGAGACAAGCGAGTCCTCATGTAGCTATGTCGAGTCTCTAATGATGCAAATAATCTGATTATCATAAATGGCACGATTAGTGTGAAGGACATCAGGCTACTGTTCAGGCCTTGCTGAGGCTAATTAGTGGTTTAACCAACAAGCATCATTGAGCACCTGCTGTGCCCCACACTGGGCTCCACATGAGAATTGCTTATGGGGCCCCAGGATGGCAAGTGTGTCAAAGTGTGAAAGGTCTTGTTAAGGAAAGCAGATTGTAATTTGATTATTCTGAGCTCCGGGAAGACTGGCCTGAGAGGGACCTTTGAAAGAGTTAGTGAAACCAGCTGAGACACCAGTTGAAGCATTATGAACAGATTACAGTTGAATATTTCCTCTGCTGCTGATGCAGTTGAATAAGGCCAATTCCTTGATAGCTGAGAATGAAATATGAGAATTTTATCTTCTGATTTCCCTTACATTTTCACAGTTTTTTTTGCAATGTACAAAGTAACCTCCCATATGTTTTTAGTTCCTCCTCAGCAGAGTCAGTGGCAAACAAGACAGGAGCCATGATCTCACCATCTCCCATAACAGGATCCATTGGAATTAGCCAAGATGTGACTGCAGGGGCTGAGATTAGATGTATAGGGAGACAGCGGTGTTGGGAGTAGAACACGGGTCTTCCATCTGACTCCAGTCACCTGTGCTTCGCTGGGGGAATCTGGCTAAAATGCAGATTCTGATGCAGCAGGTTTGGAACAGGGACTGAGATTCTGTGTTTCTAACGCACTTCCAGGTGGTGTTGATGCTGCTGGTCCAGGGACCAATTCTGTGTAGTAAGACTTTATACTGACTTTGTTTATTATGAAAAAAAGTCATGCGCAAAAAGAAAAAAAAAAACCCTAGGGGAAAAAAGCTGAATCCTCTGATGTACTACAGAATGTATAATTATTCTTTTTCACAAATATGTGGAAAATACAGAAACAGTCATTCAAAAGTCCCTCTTAAAAATATAGTAGCTGTTTTTCAATAAAAAGAAATCTGAATCATGAAAAAGACACTTGCCCTATTTAAATTCAGAGGTAAATTATTCATAATAAGTCTGGCTGACAGCCATTTCATAATTATACAGAATGTAATTTTTGGCTACATTTCCCAGGGCCCGAAGTCAGAATAGCAGAACGCCTTTCCAGAAGCAGCGTCGATGTCCACAAGATGGCGCTCGCGGGCCGGCGGTGCACGCAAAAGCCTCAGCACCTCGGTTCTGGCGCCGCTGGCCGCGTGCGCAGCTAGCAGAGAGCAGCGGGAAAGCGGCCTGCACAAGGGTGTCGCAAAAAACTTCATGCACCAGATGAGCGAAATTGAGGCGCCTAAGAACCCCGAAGTAGTCGCTGGAGTTATTATAGCAACAATTTAGTTTTGTTTTTGTTTCCCAATTCCTGAAACAATGGTGAAAAGACAGTATTCGAAAAAAGAAACAGCTGTCAAAGGTGGAGAGCCCAGAGAATGACAGCTTTCTACATTTCCAACTCTAATGGATACGATAGCTCTCATTCTTTCAACGACAATTACTAAGTCAACAGATAAGGCTCTGGGGGAGAGGCAGACACAAGTCCAGGTGGATGGGCAGATGAAGGAAACGTAAACTATCTAAACTTGGGGAACAGGCTTGAAGGGACACACCTAACAGTACAGATGCGCTCGGGAATCTTAGGGGAGGGCGAGACCTGGAAACTTTCTCTGGAAATTGCTTGCAAAGAGGCCACAGCTCCAGCAGAGAACAGGACAAACCTGTCAAGGAAGGAAGGTGACACCCAGCAAATACTTAGGAGCAAGTTATCAACTGATGACTTTAGAATCCCCTAGAGAGAGGTGCTGTTGTGAGCTGTGGCTCTTACCACATGATTAGGAAAGTCCAGGTTTTCCAGTAGGTTGGTGAGTAACTCCTGAGTTAATATAATCATACCTAAGAGATTGCCCTGATCTAGGCAATATTTCACCATGTTATCTAATTGGCCCTAAGTAACAATCCTGCAACATAGTAACCATCATTATTCCCTTTTTACAAATGGAAAGTCCAGGTACTGAGTCTAAGTGTCTTTTTCAAAGTCACACAAGTGGCAAGTGGCATACCCAGGATTTGGACACAGACATTCTTGGGCCAAGCCCAAGTTTTTAACTGCTGCACCATAAGACCCTTCCAGAAAAAAAGTGGCTATCAGTACACAGTTAGTGTAGCAAGTGTGAGGAACTGTGGGCCAAAATGTCAAACACTGAATGAGTCATCAACCCTTTTAACCATTTCTCATGGTACCTAGGGATCTTCAGATTTGGTTTCTAGTCTAAACAAACCAGTTTACAAATAGTAAGACTTGGTCCTACAACAGGAAAGTAATTTGTAATGCAATAACTCAGATTCTCCTGCACTCAAAACTAATCCCTTTTGATAGCTTAGGTATTCTTGAAATCATATCCATATTTTTCAGAAGAGTGGGGTAATGATTTGGAATATACCACATATGGCTAGGATATTGGGAAAATCTGATTCAATAAACACAGTTGGAAGATAGAGAATTATGAGAGTAATTTTCTTACTGTAATGAGAACAGTATATTCCTTACAATGGCTGAGATTTTTAAAAGGAAAGTGGAAATAGTATAGAGTGGAGTTAAGTACCCCCAAATAATTTTTTTTAAATATTTTGTTTAATTGTAGATGAACACAATATCTTTATTTATTTTATGTGGTGCTGAGGATCGAACCCAGTGCCTCACGTATGCGAGGCAAGCGCTCAACCGCTGAGCCATAGCCCCAGCTCCACCCCCAAATAATTTTAAAGCTTAGAACAAAAGGTTCATAAAGAAGAGGCTTAAGATGTTTAGGCTAAAAAATAAGAGACTGGGTTTAACATGACTTTCAAGAAAATGAAAAGCATACTATTGTTTAGTGTCTTCTTTGACTACACAAGATGAAGAATTTAAATTGTGATGTAGATTTAAGTTAGATTCAGGCCATTTTGTAAATTGGGAAGCTGAGGCAAAGATGTTAAGTGATTACCTCAGGATATATGCAAATTAACCTTGAGAGGTCTGGGAGATACATACACCTCTATATTCCTCATTTTAATGACCTAGAGATCACAAGTCTCTAAGCCAGTGTGATTTTCAACTCTTTTGAGAAAAGGAACCATTGTCTAGAACTGGAATTTTGAAACTCAATCCCAGGGGAGATTGTGCCAGTTAAAAACTGAGATGAGAGACCCCATGGGGCACTGCTCATCTCGTCCAACCCCCATCACCTCTGGCCTGGAGCGTCCTCATCCCTTCTGGGCAATGGTGACTCTGCATCAGAGGCTATCACTGGAAAAGTGAAAGGGCAGGAATTCCAGCATCTCCCATTGCCTGACCACAAAATATCACAAGGGCCTCCTTGCTCACACTATGAAAAAGAACATCCTAAGTGAAAAACACAAGGAAGGGCAGTAAGTTTGGACCTAAGCCCTACAAAGCAATACTGGCATGATTCTCAGCTTTTCAGTACATGTTCAACACTTGCTAGTCATTAATTACTCATCAAGATTTTGAACTTACAATGAGAAACAGAATATGTAGGACATGTACACCTGACAGTCATCTAGAACTTGCACTTCAGGTATTAAACTCCAGATACTATTAATCCCCAAATTTGGTAAGGGCAGTACCTTGTTCCTGATAATACTTGTTGCCTGAATGAGCAAAAATCCATGAGGGGGGTGCTTGACTTTGAGATGAGTTACCTAATTCTTAAGCGAGTAGTTTCAGAAATTAGCAGCTGTGGAGTGGGAGGCTGTAGGAGAAGGAACTGTGCAAAATTTGGAAGATATGTTAAAACAGAAATAACTGGGAAGAGGCAAATGACAGTGAACACCACCAGTTCAGCAGGAAGGAAAATACCATCCAGAACACCATTTGTTCAATCATTTTCTGATGAATGACTGTGTTTGAATGACTCACTAAAATTCAGCCTGTATTCCTGAACAGCTGTGCTCGTAAGAATTTTGAAATACTGCCCCACAACCCTGAAATCAGAGGTTCCCAAGCTTACCTCTTTAAACCTCAAAAGGGAATGAGCCAGGTTAAAAAGCATGTATCAGGATAAAAAGAATTTTTCCAGAGGCTATGTTTCCCATTAGGTTTCTAGGTAGGTCATTAATGTATATGGTTCATATCTTTCAAGACAATGATGAAAACTGAAGGAAGAAAGAAAAGTCTGGAAGGGTCTGCTTTTAATCCTGATGTTTAAAATTTCTAAATAATGCCACCTGTCAGTAAAATTATCTTTGAGTTTAACTCAAGCCTTTAGAAACTACTAGAAAGTGGTCTATCGAGGGAGAAAGTATGTAGAAAGCTGGTAAGCAAATATACACCATCCCTTTCTGTGGAGGAGATGAGCTCAGACATAGGAACATGGTAGAAATAGCACTTTGACATTAATCCAGGAGAGGCTTTAAGCAGAGACTGGGAACTACAGGTTGGTGACCTCTGCAGGCAGAGAGGAGAGGAGAGGCGCACAGAGAGAAGGGCAGCAGGGAAGCAGAACTGGGGCCTGAGCAAACTGGCAGTCTCTCCAGTGTGAAGCTAGCTCTTGGTGTCCTGAGCAGCTCTGAAGCAGTGAGAGCACCTGCCCAGGCCACCAAGATGGCGAAGATGGTGATACCACGGTGCAGGGCCTTGCCGTTGTCCCCCTGATCAGGACGTGGCTGTGGGCCATGGTTATGGTTGATATGGAAGCACATTAGTTCCGTGTGGTACTTCTCCATGATTTCTCTGTCAACAAAATCCATCCACAAAAGGTTAAAAAAATCCCACTAGTTCTATGGGGGAAATGAAATTTCTTTCTTGGCAACTCAAGACACTGAAAATAAATTCTATCGAAAAGCCTGGCTTCTTAAATGTTTAAATCTAGTTCACTCCTACTTAATAAATCTTGTTCTAAATGTCTCACCAAGTAATAAGAAACACTTGGAAAGCTTAAGGGGAGTTTAAAGAGTAACAAGAGATATGTATAAAAGATAAGAAAAAAACTTGGGTAAGTAGTTCAAGGAACTAGGATTTTCTGTCTCGGTTGGTTGGTTGTGTGAACCAGAGAAAAACAGACAATGAAAATAGACCTTCAGGATTACAAAAAAGAAAATTTATACTTATCAGATAACAGTTTCATATGTTTTTATATATTCCACTCTAATAAATAATTCAGTTGTGCATAAGAACCCCAATTTTGCCCATTTTACAGAAGAGTACTAGCAAGCTGACATTGGAATGCAGACTCCTATTCAGGGTTCCAGAGTTCTTTCCCCATAGAGTCCTTTTTTGACCTGGGAATTTTGGAAGAACTTGAAGGAAATGTGATGTCCAAGGCATCTGCTGGGAGGGAAGCAGGAGAGGGCAGACATCAGGAGAACAACCTGGCAGGACCAGAGCTGCAATGGTGAAGACAGGTATCAGCCTGTAAGGCCCAAGGAGTGAAAGTTGCTGTCCTACTTAATTAAGCAGAGCATCCTTTGTCATTTTGGCTGCCATAGTGGCAAACCTAAGTTTGTAAACAAACACTGGTTTGTGCCTGGTGAATATCTGGGATCTTTTTAGCTGAAATACACAGAGGTTGACAGGAAGTGGCAAGAACAACCAGAAGTGAATGAGAACTGATTAATAAGCGTGAGATCAACATAAAAAGTTCATAGCCATTGATCATCTTCTGATTCAGAGACTGCAGAAGACCACTGCAAGATTAAAGTGGTAGGCAACTAATTTGTCATTAAAAATAAATATTTCATAGCTGCCAGTATCTCATGTTCAGACTAAATTTTATCTTGTTCCCACTGGCTGAGGGGAGCCTCATGGTACTTTGGAGTGCCCAAGCAGGGACAGCCTCTAATTCACCTGTTAGGGTGGGCTGTCTGGGTTTTGAGGCCTCAAGAAGAGCAGGGGTGTCCTGACCTCTACCATGGACAGCTCTAGCAGTACTACCTGGGTTGCTCCACAGTCTACTGGCACCATCTGAGCTGAGAGGGGCTATGGCAGTTATCAGAAGGGACACAGTGAGTGCTCTGCCCCATGCCAGCCTTTAACAGATACAAATCCTGTGTTGAAGCAACACAAAATAGATTCAGGCATGAACGTAACATTTTAAGGAAAGATTTAGAAACAGAGTGGGAATACGTTGGCAGTGTTAACATGTGATATTCTCACTATTCTGAATCAGAAATGGAATTTTACACTTTACGTCTTGAGCTCTCTATACCCCAAGAGTTGGCTGGCAAAATGGAGAGACTGTGCAATTGATTAGGGACTGTGAGCACAAATTGTGCAGCCAGGTAACACAGGAGAGAAACCCAGCACTGTCCTTGGCTGTCCACATCATCTCAGGGAAACCACTACATCTGAATCTCAATTTCCTCATCTGTAAAACCAGGATCATGATAATATTTACCTTCTTTCCTCAGAGACTACATAAAGACCATTTGCAAGATTAAAGTGGAAGGCAACTAATTTTTCATTAAAATAAATACTTCATAGCTACCAGCATCTCACGTTCAGACCAAATTTTATCTTCTTGTTGCCAGTATTCTCATCAGTTCCCACTGGCTGAGAACAGGCCCCAGAGCCTCATGGTACTTTGGGTACCATCTCTGGTCAGGAGTAATGACTTACCATTTGAAAACTGCCTATAATAGTGCATGACACTGAATAAGTAATACGATATTTGTTCAATTTTTAAAAACTGGGAGTCTGTCATTCAGAATACATCCTCAGGAAAAAACCTGCCTCAGTGAAGAATAGGTTCTCAAGTCATTTATAAAGCCAGGCATGGTGGTATGCACCCATAATTCCAGCTACTCAGGAGGCTGAGAAAAAATAATGGCAAGTTCAAGGCCAGCCTGGACAACTTAGAGAGACCCTAACTCAAACTAAAAATAAATAAATAAAAAGGGCTGGGGATGTCGCTCAGTGGTAGAGCACCACTTGATTCACTCCCCAGTACTAAATACATACATACATGCATAAATAAGTAAATAAATAAACAGATAGATAGATAAAATAATCAAGTCACCTATGAAAGACCACAACCCACATGTCATAACTAAGACAACATCAAACCTTGGCTGGCTCATAGATTATTGTATGGAACCCAGTGGTTCTTCCTCATATCTTGGGGTACCAGAGACACATCTCCCTTGGAAATCCTTGCTTCCAGCAGTGCTGAAGAATTAGGGAGGAGGACTGTAAATTCCTGAACATCTCAGAAGATGCCCCCACACAGCAAAGTGTTGGCATTCTTTGTCCTGCAAAGAGCTCAAAGGTGAGGCACCCATACACTGGGCTTCCTTTAAGAGGAAGAGAAGAGCCACTACTCAGGATCTAGGACTGGGCAGGGTGTGAGGATGGAAAAATACCCATGGCAGGTGGGCAGAAGCAGGGTGTGCACAGGAGGGGTTGGAGCCCGAGGACAGGACAGAGCTGGCAGCTGGCCAAGAGCAGCCAGTGGAGGTGACAGGAGCTGCCTGTTCAGGAGCTCCTTATTTCTTATGCATTTTATTCTCCCACCCACACCAAGAACCTTGTGCTGCGCTTGTCCTGGTACAACCTCCGCTTCAGATTTGAAACAAAGAAGGCATCTGAACTCTGTGCTCTACTGTGACAATGAATTCTGTGTTTTACTAAGCCATGCCAAGAAATAAAAAGAAGCTCCTGACAACTGTCAAAATAAGAAACAAGAGAGGAACTGTGTAAACTCACACTTTGGCCCCTCTGATCCCTGACCTTGAACATGCTATGTACAGGCCATCACGCTGGCACCCAGTCCCCCACCTCTCAGTCCAGAGGGCATGTTTCCACCGTACCACTGACCTGGGGCTGCAGGCTCCAAGCCTGACCATGGGAATAAGGGTGCTCACTAGTTCTTTCCCTTCCTGGGAAAGAGCCATCCTCTCTTTGGGATGTATGACCCCAACATCAATGTTAAGTGGA
This sequence comes from Geosciurus inauris, assembly GCA_004024805.1. Classification (NCBI taxonomy): domain Eukaryota; kingdom Metazoa; phylum Chordata; class Mammalia; order Rodentia; family Sciuridae; genus Geosciurus; species Geosciurus inauris. The sequence continues at coordinate 21,301 of PVHX01010606.1, read as the reverse complement.
GGTGCTTCTCCTTCCGTAGGCTCACTGAAGCTGTCCTGGAGCCCAGGACATCTCTCTGCTACTACAGAGGACCAGGCACCGCAATGGATTTACTTCTCGGGGCTGGGTCTAGTTTCCTATGGGACTTCTGAGGGATTTTGAACTGTCAGTTAATACAGTGACCATTAGTTATATGTGACTTTAAATTAAATTAACAAGCATTAAAATTGTAGTTCTTCAGCCATGACGGCTTTCAAGGAATCAGCCGGATGTGCCTGGAGGCTACTGTACTGGACACTACAGATAAAGACCATCTCCACCATCTCAAAAAGTCCAACTGGGCAGTGCCTGCTTTCAGAAGCCCTCCAAGACTTAACCAGGTCACTGCTTAGATGGAATAGGGACAATATTTTGCCTGCCTGAAGGTCTGGATTTGGACTAGAGAGCACCTTCACAAGGCTGTCTCCACCAACAGCAGCCCTCTGCAATTCCTTGAGCATCCATCTGCAATGGCTACTCTATACACTTCACCTCATGTAATCCTCCCAGTCACTTGAAAGAATAAGTGGTATTATCTCCATTTTTGTAGAGGAAGAAATGGAGGCCTGGAGGAGTTAGGTAGTTTGCTCAGCCACATGAACAACAAATGCCAGAGCAGGGATTCTAGTGGATTCTATTGCACCTCCCTAACCCCACAACCACATTGCTTTGATAGCGGATTCCCAAGCTCCCTCCAGCTCTGAGTCCTTGCTCCCAGATAGCAACAGACTTGAGTTCACCCCCCAATGTGGTTTTGGGAGATATAAAAGCCTTCACCTCAGCTGCCATGAGTGACCACAGACAGGAGTTGCAAAAGTCGCTAAATCCTGTCTTATCCTTGAGACTATGTTCATGTGTTAATTGTGGTCAAGAAGTGTTCGAGAACACATATTTTATCAAAAAATTGATAGGTATTCTGTGTTTGTTTATAGGATAAATATAAAACCTCTTATAATGGGAAAGGTGTGTATATATGTAAATGTATCAGAAGCACTGTTAAAGGTAAAAGAAGAAACTGGGGGAAATAAACATGATCTGGCAGATAGAGTTTATCCTGAATATATGAAGGTATATAATAATGTCAAAGACTCAAAACTAAAATGATTAGAAAACTGGGAGATGCTCAGGAAGAGAGACATTTTCTGGGAGGGCTCCTCTTTGGCGCTAGAAATGATCTTGAGCTGGGTGGTAGCCATATGGGTGAGTATGTAGGGCACTGAGCTACACACTTCAGCTTAATGCCTTTATATGAAGTGTGTGATATCTCAGTAAAAATGCAAAGAAGCATGTAAACTAAAACACGTATCTCTATGTTTGCCATAAAGGGAGTGTAAGAGGACTATAGTTAGAAATATGATAGCTGAGTTATTTTGATATAGTTTGTAAAATTGTGCTTCCAAAGGAACCTATACTTACTGCATCATAAACAACAATGAAATTATCAAATGGCATTACCACTACTTGCCAGTCCCATTACGCTGTTCTTTTGGCCATCCTTTCCCATCCTGCTTAGGTCTGGGCAGGTGTGTTAAAGTCTTCTAGGACCCCTCAGTTACAAGAAGAGTCTTATTTCAACAAAGTACACAGTTTGTATATTAATCAAACCTTCAATTCATTTCAAATAAGATGAGTGCTCCTGCCCTTGCCTGACCTATTTCAAGTCTGGAAGCTGCATGGGAAGCCCTTTCTGCTCTCTCTACCACCTCCTCCACTTGCTTGCCATAATGATGCAGGAGGAACCTAGCCTGGGCTCCTTCTGGATGTGGTAGAAGGACAGTGGCTGGTCTACCTCTTGTGGGACACTTTGGTGGGATTTTTGGAGACCTCTCTGCAGGGCGCTTCAGGCCAGTTCCTCTGACTCAGGCAATGTCTATCCTCCTGTGAGTCACATTTAACTCCCCAAGCCCTCGGCTGTCAAGGCTCCATTATGTCCAGACCTTCTTGATGGTAAGAAACGTCTTCTCTTGGCAAGAAACAGAACCCTTCACTCCCAATTCCCACAGGTCCACCTGGATCACAGTTCCACAGTGGGCCCTGGGCATCCCTCTCTTGTTTTTGCCCCAGCAAACCCTTTTCATATTTATGCAGGTCAGGCTGGCTGGGCAATTTCCTTGAAGTGTCTCTCCTGTAGCTTGATGTGAGAGGAAAGTATCTCTTCCCCTTCCCCATGGTGGGAGGGAAATGACACAGGCAACTTTCTCTGGAAATCACCCTCTCTGCTTCATCATCCTATAGGTAGGTGATCACAACTGCTGTCTGAATTCAAGAGTCTGTCACTTGCTCTGCTGAGGTGGCCTGGAAACACCCTTAAGAACATAGAGGCTTTTGCCACCTATTACACCTCCTTCCAAACCTTTGGTCCCCTGCCTCCAAGTTTGAGGCTATCAGCAGAATAAGATATAACAACCTGTCATACAAGTAACTACAGTAAGTGTAATGGAGAAAGCAGCCATCTTTCTCATAACCAGAAGCTTGCTGAGGTCAGAGACCACATGGACCTTGCTCACTCACACCCTTCCCAGTGCTCAGTTCTTATTAGTGGATGAGGGAAGTGAGAATACAGGAAAGGGAGTAGCAAGTGTTCCTCCATAAGTTCCTTTGGAAAAGAGATTTTTATGTAAGTGGGTCATTCTTGTCCCATCTCATGCTTTAAAATCATTCTCCCAAGCCCAGGATGAACAAAATGTGTGACTGCTTCCTTCTTGCCCACTTATCATTCAGACGGTGCCCAGAGTCAGAGGAAGCCAGCTGCAGCCTGCAGAAAAAGCCACAAGCTCCCTCAGAGTCATTCCTGGCCTACAAAATCCCTCAGGTAGGTGGACAGAGCATCTCTTCAGAATGGGTGATCAATGAGACAACTCAAGAACACAAAAATTGCTACAGACTGTATATATAAGACCCGTGCCACACGAGCATGGGTCTGAGTGATTGTAGTCTGCTTGGAGGTTCCTCACCCATCTGTCTGTTCAGAGAAGACAAAAGCAATCACAGGGACATCTGACGAAAAGCTCTGTGGCTCTAACACCTACAGAGAGCTGGAGATTGTGCAATTGCCCACAAGACATCCCAGCAGAAAGAGCTGGAGAAGTGTGTGAGCGTCTCATGAAAACATTTCTTCTATTAAGGATGTCTATGCTTGGCCTGGCTTTCAGGTCCATTTATGGTTACAGTGTCTATCTTGGCTGACTTTGGAAACTTTATAAAGGCCAGAGAATGACCTCCTGGAGAGAATGAGTGAGAGCAGCATTAAAATGTAAACTCTATTTGACAACTATTTACCAGGCATCTGCCATGTACCCAGCATGGCAGAGCAAGGAGAAAGGATGTATAATGATGAATGAGAGAAGCATGGCTGTGAGGCATGCTCACGGATGCAGGGAGATGAAAAGTGCATCTCTCCCATCCTTAAAGGGAAGGGACTAATCAGACACATCTACACTGCACTTTATACTTAATTCAATACTGTCTTTAATTTTCACCACATCCCTGGGGGAGGTGAAGCAGGGATGGCCGTTCTCATTTTCAGAAGAGGAAACTCACACCCAGAGATGCCAGGAGACCAGCCCAGGGTCCACAAGGGAGAGGGAGATAGAGCTGCAGTAAGAACATGGGAACTCCTGACTCTGGGCTGCTACTCCTGTGGGTCCAGACAAAGCATGTGGGACCATAATGGTGAGCTATCTTGGGGTCTGCAAGGTCATGGCCCACACTCATACCTCCCTTGAACTAAAATGGCTCGGGTGCTATCCACAGTCAGTCAGGGGAGGAGATACGCACACCATGTAGCCTCCAAAGCATGAGCTAAGAGCTGCTTGCAGTCACTAAGCTAGCACCAACAGCCTGCTTGATCTGCTCAAACTGCCCATTTTGGAGGCCCAGTAACTACAGGGCGGCCAGAAGTGACCCAGTAAAGGGAAGAAAGAAAACCTGGGCTCTCAAGTCAGTGGAAAATGAATTGCCAATAAGCTGAATTGCAACAGAAATCTCCTGCATATTGTCATGTACTTGGACAGGAAGGATGACTGAGAATTAGTGGGATAAGGAAGGTGACAAAGATATGCACATGATGAAGTCAGACTGGGACATGGGAACCAACCACAGATAAAGTCCCTCATCTGCAGGAGGGAAGGTGCCAAGACAAATGAACTTGTGGTGAGGATGCCCCCAGGCACCTCATCAACTGGAAAGCCAGGGTCTATATGTTATTCAGTGGTTGTGTCAGAAGAAAAGACTGAAAACATTTGAGCAATTTCTACCTCTAACAATACCATTCATATATGCCCATGACGTGAGAGTCAGGGGAGCTGGCATCCCAGTGTGGACTTTGGAATCTGAGGCAGAAGAGCTTGTCAATGTCTGAAGTCACATCTGAAGTCACTTTGGCCACAAATGTTCCAGAACTTCACATCAGATGACAAAAACCTTCCTGTAAAACTCTTTATTATAAGGGAGGGAATCAGTACACCATCTCTCCTCATCTGTGAATTCTCTTTATCAGAAATAAAATAATCTCAGCATAGTGTCATTTGCTCGGTGGTTCTTTTGTAGCCAGTGTAAGAGTTACATGAGAATCGTGAGGGATTTCTGCTTGAAGTAATTAGATAAAGAGGACCCTGGGGAGTAAGAAAAGGGCAGCAAGTCTAGAGAGTTCTTGAGAAAAGATCTGAAGAGAGGAGGGGAGCTGAGGCTAGGTACATCCAAACTCTGACCTCCACTGGTGATCAGGTGAATCTTGGCATGAATTTGCCATGGGCCAAGCTGAGGCCCAGGAAGAGATCCTGTTCAGCCTTGTCTATCGAAGCTATTGGCATCCTAAAGTCACTGTAAGTCCCAGCAATTAGATGCCAAGACTCTGAGTCAAAAAGCTATCAAGGAATGGAATGACAATCAGGGCAGAACCCTCACTATTGTGATTTGCCTGCAATGAGGCAGAATGAATTTACAAATAGCTCCCTGAGATTATGGAGAGCTAAGCTACATATTTTTAATAAGCTAAGGATGAGTCTTAGAATTTAGTCATGTAGGATTGAACTCAGGGGCACTTAACCACTGAGCCACATCCCAGGCCTTTCTTATCTTTTATTTAGAGACAGGGTCCTGCTAAGTTGCTTAGGGCCTTGCTAAGTTGCTGAGACTGGCTTTGAATTTGTGATCCTCCTGCCTCAGCCTCCTGAGCCACTGGGATTACAGGCATGTGCCACTGCATCGGGCTTTATTTTAAAGACTTTTAATCAACTTACTGTTGGTGAGGTCCAAATTCCACTTTTCTCAGTAAATTCTGTTACCACAGGGATTTCAGGAGTGTGGGTCACAGAGTAAGCCTCTTGGATGGACTATCATTACCAAGGACCATGCAACAGACCCATGGAGGCCTCTGAGAATACAGACCCAGGTACTGCATCCCTCTTTCCCTTACAGGGTGTGACTCTCATAGCTAACTCAGTTCATACATTCCGTGGGCCCCAGTCTGAGGCATGCAGGCCTCGTCTTCTCTCCCCCACACTGCCGTTGCAGGTTGTCAGCCAGCCTTGTGTCCAGGAGGGCTTGCCCAGTATTGGCAGTGAGTAAGAAAAGCATTACGCATGCTTCAAGCCAATGAGGTAAAGTGGGGCCTGGCTTTATTTTGCAAAAGGGGTCTAAATTCTACAAACCTGCACTGAAAACATAAATAGACAAGTGGGTGTCCTGTCAGTGTGACAATTTAAAAGGAGAGTACTAAGAACCAAAAAGATCAAAGGACATGAGGCAAATATCTCTTGAATCAGGCTGAGAAAACTCTCTGACCAGATGCCAGAGCCTCTCAGGCACCTAAGTGTCATCTACCTCAAGAAGCCCCTGCAGTTGACCTCTAGGCTCTGTGATGGTCACCTCTGGGAGTGTGGAGGAGGGCACTACAGCATGATTCTACTTATAGAGGAGACCCTGGGAAGAGTGCTCCCAGGTGGCCCAGTGCAGTGGCCCTGCCATAGATGGGGAATGGTGTGTGCTGTTGTCTGGAAGGCGAGGGAAGAGGGGAGCCCTGTTTCACCCTGATTTGTAGATGTGGAACAGCAGATGTTAGCAAAAGACATGTCCGCTTTCGTCCATATGGCTACCCTATTTCTTCCTTTCCTAGTGTCAAGGTCTCAAACTCTAACCTCAAAGAATCAAGAGATGCTTTACATGTGTAATGACAAATAGTTAATTTAAGCATAAAGTCCTTGAGAGTAATTCCCAAAGCTCCCGAATTACCTGCGCGTGCTTTGAGACCCAGTGACGGAGGACATTCAGGACTCTGTTGGTGGCTGTTCTCCGTATGATAAACTCTTTGTCACATGTTCTCTCGGTGTTGTTAAATCCTTAGGAGGAAAAGAAGCACATGCTGTAGTTAAAGCCAACCCCCAGGGACCTGGTAAAGGTCATTTATTTTAGGACATTGGTTAATAAAATGAAAAAATGGTTCATCTTGGCAGACAGGTGCAAGTGGCTTCAGACTCGTGGATTCTGCTCCCCTATTATACTCTCAGCAGCACGTCCACTGCTGCACAGTCACAGGCGCAATTATGTGAATAATGTGCACGTATTTATTAAAGGCCACTGATGAAAGCTAATGTTGCTCTAATGACACTTCCATTTATGCCTGTCTTGTTCGATGCTACAAAGCCAAGAAGGAATTTTAACAAAGTATTTGAGCCAGCATTAATTTATACTTTTGCCCCAAAGCAATGACACAACCAATAACATTTTGAATATTTGTAGATGGATAAATCCATATCTTGGCTTGTAGATGATGCAAATACTTTGCTGCATGACCATATATTGACAAGCAGTATAGCAGAGTGTTTAAGAAGATGTATTTCCAAATGACTAAATGTGTAGATTTCAAAAATGTGACAGTGTTTGAGTAATGAACTTGTTACTCTGATTTAGTCATTCCACAATATATAAACATATACCAAAGCATCACATTAGACTCCACAAAGATATAATATATACAATTATTATTTGTCAATTAATAATAAAATAATTTCTTTAAAAAAAGCCAGACTGCTTGGGTTCAAATCACTGTTCTCCCACCCCAGCAAATCACATCATTTCTCTAGTGACCAGTTCCTGAAGTCTCTCATGAGATAAGTACTTACTTCATGGAATTGCTGTAGAATTATGTTTGTTAATACATGTTAAGCATTTAGAATGGCAGTAGCAAGACTTAAATAAATGCTAGCTATTATTATAATTCAATATTTGGTCCAGTGTCTTTTTTTTTTTTTTTTTTTATGGTACTGTAGATTAAAGCCAGTGTCTCACATATGCTAGGCAAGTGCTCTACCACTGACCTACCTCCCCAGATTTGGTCCAGTGTCTGAGTCTTCTCTATGCCAGCTTATATCTCTATCTTGGCCACCTTTTCACTATCAAGACACCATTTTAATACTTACCCATTGACTCCCTGTTTTAAAATATTCTGACATCCAATCATAATTATGTCATACATTTCCTTTAAAAATTAATATTTCTGCTGGGCTCAGTGGTACCCACCTGTGAACCTAGCAGCTCAAGAGGCTGAGAAAGGAGGATTGTAAATTCCAAGCCAGCCTTAGCAACTTAGCAAGACCCTGTCTCAAAGTAAAAAAATTTAAAAAGGGCTGGGATGTGGCTCAGTGGTTAAGTACTCCTGAGTTCGATCCCCAACACTGTGAATAATAATAATAATAATTCTTGAAAGAGTTGTCTATACTCAGTGATAGTCACTGGGATTCTCTCTCTACATCTTACTCCAAGCATCTAACCCCATCTCACCACCAAGACAGCTCCCATTAAAGACATCGATAGATCTCCATGTCCCCATATTCAAGAGGTTATCTTTAATCTCTCCCTAGTCTCTTCCAGGTCCACCACTTATATGATCACCTATAAGCAAAATGCTCACATATTCGTACCCTCAGATCTCTTCTCGGAATTCCAGACCTCTATATCCAATTCCCCTTGATATTTTCCCTCTAGGATGTTTCAAACACACCTCAAACTCCATGTATTCAAAAGGAAAATCCATGGCCTTTTCCCCAACTTTAACCTCTTTAAGGTTAGGTAAGGAAACATTACCAGTCATCAAGTTATGTGAGCCTGAACTTTGTAATTATTCTCATCTCATCTCTCATTGCTTCCTATTAATTTTACCTGCTTTGTATGTCTCAGATCTGCTCATTTCTTCCTATTATACACAGGCACAATCGGGGTTGTGCTACCAGCAGCTATCATGGGCTTCACTGCAATAGCACCCCAGCTGGTCTCCAATCTCACTCTTGCCTGCTCAAATCTGTTTTCCTCACTGGAGTCAGAAAGACCTTTTCAAAGGGCAAAGGCAATTATATAACCAATGGCATTTTGAATATTTGTAGATGGATGAGCCCAAATCTTGGCTTGTAGAGGATACAAATACTTGATTGTGCATGCATATATTGACAAACAGTATAGGACAGTGTTTAAGAATGTATGTTTCAAAATTACTAAAAGTATAGATTTCAAGTGATTCCAATGTTTAAGGCCTTTGGATGTTTCTTATGATAAATACAAAACTCTTTAACAGACCACAAGGTCTTTCATGGTTTGGTCCTATGTCTTCTCAGCCTTTTCTGGAACTATATTCTTCATTTCCACATCCATCTTCCCACCCATATATTAATACAACATGACCAGAGGGCCTTTGCACATACTGTCCTGTACCTGGAACAATTATTGAGTCCATTTTTACTCCATGAAAGCCACTCAGTCCTATTTCTCTTTTACTTCCCCAGATAAGCCCTTTTGGGCCATTATATATCTTATAATGTGATACACATTTGCTTTTTGGCAAGCATTACATTAGTAGTTTTATACTTATGTATGTGATTATCTGATCAATATTTGTGTCCTACATGAAGAAAGAGATCTGTTATGTTTTTGCTGAGCTGAGCACCTGCCTGCCACAACAGATACTGTAATATATATATATATAAAGGAATGAATAAAAGCTTGGATGGTAAGAACTTAATGTTATTCAGGGTGATATGAATGTAAGGATGATTGAGTGAATGACTGAAAGAACAGTCCTTAGAGCTTATGAGTGAGGTAGAAAAAAGTCTATTAAGCTACTAAAAGGCAGAGGCCCCTTCTCTCCAGCCCTCTTTGAATGTAGACAGGAATTTTCTGCCCACCAGCAAACTTTTAAATTCTAGCAGAGAATGGTGATGATGTGCTCTTGGCAGGATAGATATCTCTACATAAAAATCCTTCCTTATTGAAAACTTAGAAATTGCAGTAAAATATAAAAATATCATTCTAAATGGATAGCTGAGTTTTCAAGAAAGTAAGGATTTCTTCAGGATCAAACACATGATGGCTGTTTACTAGTTATGGTGACTTGGGATGTGAATTATAACATCCTTGTGGTCAGGGGAAGAAACCCCAGGATCTTCATGAGGAGTAAATGGCACCCACATAAAGCTAGACTCTCAAAGGACTACCCTTGTGTGAGATAGTGGACCAGGAAAAACTTGTCTGGGGCTGGGGGTACAACTCAGTGTAGAGTACTTTCCTAGCATGCACAAGGCCCTGAGTATGGTCCCCACACCACCATTCCCCAGAAAGAAAGCAACGTATGTGCCTTGCCTGGATTTCAGTGGAAGTGGGGAAATGCCTCCCTGAGAACTCATAATCACAGGCCCACCATATGTGAGAGTGATACTCAGACAAAGCCACTTCTGTGCAACCTGCCCCTCTAGACGAGAAGTTAACATGAAGGTCCCCAGCCCAACAGTTACCCTGGCAACCCTAACAACAGTACTCACAACACCTCTCTGAAAAAACACATGCTCAATCTCAGCCTGCCACCAACAAAGAAGAAAAAATCAATCCAAAATTCTGAAACACAAAAACTATCCACCACGAGCAAGGATCAGTAGACATAAGGATCAGGAACCCACTATTCCCCACCTGATGCCTCCATCACCACCAAGAATTCCAAATATTGGAACTCTTAGATATCTCTAGTCTAAATATCTCAAAATTAGGATATTTACAGAAACCAAAGAAACAAAAGTGAGAATTGAAAATATGACAAAAAATAAAAAAAATTTTAAAAGATTTTATAAGAATAACATAAAACTTCATTTTATCCATTATTGGCAGTGGTCAAGAAAGTAGAAATAGAATTAGTCTTTCAATTATTCTTGAAAAACTTATAACTGAAATTCAAAACTTAACAGATAGGTAAATACAGATTAGACCCAGCTAAATAAAGAAACAGTCAACTGGAAACAGATTTGAAAAACAGATATGAGAAAATTATCCCAAATACAATACAAAGAGCTAAAAAGATAGAAAAGAAAAAGATACTTTTCCTCTGTATTAAAAGATATGGAAGAAATAATTAGAATTTTAAACTCATGTCTAATAAGGTTGTCAGAACAAGAGGGAAAAAACAAACCATAGACAATATAGAAAAAGGTTTTTCAAGACTTGGTGAAAGACATGGATATTCAGGTTCAGGAATCACAATGAATCCCAAGCAGAAAAACAAAATGAAAACTACACCTAGACAAACTGAAATGTCGGCAACCCATAAAAAGGTAGCTTTGAAACAACCGGTTAGAATGTACATGTCATCCCTAATGCAAAATTAGGTGACGGGGTTGGGAGATGGTGTGGTGAATGGAGAAAGCATATTGCAAGGTGGGTTAGTCAAAGTAGAGCAGAGGCCTCAAGTGAAGGAGAGCTGGCGACTGATAAGAAGCCAGTGTTTTGCTGAAGGAGGAAAGTTGAATGCTCTTGAAACACTGAAAAGGTAGATGAGGCAGAGGCCCCCTCACCCATATAAACAAGGATGAAGATAGCTTATCAGTGAGAAGAGAACAGAATGGTGAGACGAGAGTGAGGAAGAAACACAAGGGTAGAAATCAACATGCAATGGTAAGAGGGAAAAGCATCTTAAGAGAGCTGTTACTTTTTCAAATGTATTTTAGAAAAAGCATCTACCTCCTTTAGTCCTTCTGCATGTATCATGGGTGGGTAGAGAGGGAGTTTACTTTGAAAGGCAGGCAAACAGATAGAAGGAACTTTCTACTACTCTCCAAGTGATTTAATATCACAGGCTTAAAGATTGTGTAAAGGGTTTTCCTATTCAAATTTCCAATATTTTCATAGATTCAAATCTTGACCTCTATTACCATTTAGGTTGGGATTTGATTATACTGCTTAAATGTTCCTCATCACTGCCTCTAATTAATGTGCTATTTGTTTTTGTTGTTGTTGTTTAGATGACAGCTTGGCACACTCACAGACATCTCTTTGCTACTTAGAGCTCATGACATCTGCCACTTGCAGGGTTCAAAATTCTTCTGGAAAACAAGTCAGCACTGAAAAGGTCTTCAACAATGCTCGCTCAGTCAGCATGGCTGGAATGATTCACATCTAGTTGTAAGGAACAATTCACATCTAGTTGTAAAGATGCCAGAGTGGAAGAATCAACCATAGGCAGGTCCAGCAGGAGCATCAAGGAAAGCTCCACAGACACACCTTCCACCTCACTCCTCACACCTGGGCCACCCAACAAGGCTGCAGGACAGGTCAGAAGTACAGTCTAACCTCTCTGTGCTTAGTTTCTTCACTTATGAAATGCGAATGGTGCTACCACATAAAGTCATTTTAAAGGTTAAGTAATTCCTGCAAAACAGAAATTTGTCCTGTAATTCAACAAAAGAACATTCCCTATAACTATGTTCCTTATATAGCTGGTTTTATCCATCCTTTCCCTTGGTACAGTGGCCTGCACAATACACTTGATGGTATGTTAATTATAAGGATATATTATAACAGCAGACATAATGGACATCAAGCTCTTCATTTCCTTCCTGAAGGAGCTTCTGCACTACTTATCAACACGTGGAAGTCTCTAATCTCAAAAGGGAATAGGCTCTCAACTCTTTAGAGGACTGACAATTTGGAAATGCCCTAAACCCTACATATGAACACTCTATATGAGGGGCATGCCTGTAGCAGATCCTGACAGATATGTTTTATAAAAGGGACTAAGGGGTATCCTGTAAATACAATGCCCTTAAACATGTTTCTCGTGAAAAGTTGAACTATATGTTTTTTAAAAATATTTTTCAGTTATCAATGGACCTTTATTTTTAATTTATTTATATGGGATGCTGAGAACCGAACCCAGTGCCTCACACATGCTAGGCAAGTGCTCTACCACTGAGCCACAACCCCAGTCCCCTGAATCATATGTTTTTGCTATAAAACAGACATCATAGTCCAGGCTAACATGCTTCCAATAAGACATGCCTGTCTCCCCATTTTCACAGTCTTTAAGGCTATGTGATCAGAGTAATAATTTTCCATAATTCACCTGATTTCCTTCTTAAAAGTCACCATCTCAATTGAGTACTTCTTGGACAATATTTATTTCTGAATTTAAATTTATCAATTTCAATATAAACTGCTCTAACTGTTAGCTATTATGGTTTGGATCTTGAATGTCCCCCAAAAGCTTGTGTGTTGAAGGCTTGGTTCCCTATAGCAGTTTCAGAGATGGGGCTTTTGGGAGGTAATGCTAACCTCATCAAATTGATTAATCCATTGATGGATTCATAATGTAATGGGTTATTGGCAGGTGATGAAAACTTAGGAGGTAGGGTCTAGTTAGAGGAAGTAGGTCCTTGGTGGAAAAAACTATATTTTTTTTCCTCTGGTCCCTTCCTTCCTTGCTCTTGGTTCTTCTGTCTCTGCTTCCTGGCTACCATGAGGTAAGCAGTTTTGCTCTTCCATGTGCTTCTTCCCTGGTGAACCTTGCTACAGGCCTAAAAGCAATTAAATCAGTTGGCAGACTGAAACCTTTGAAACCATGAGCCAAAATAAATCTTTCCTCTTTTAAGTTGATTTTTATCCAATATTTTGTCACAGCAACAGAAAGCTGACTAACACAGTGGTGATATCCATATGGAAGCTGTTCTATCCCAGAATTATAAATCAACCCCTCGAAGAGTCCTTGTGACCATTTTTCTGAAGAGCAAATAGCAACTCTTTGTGGGGCCTTAAGCATCTTACATGTCAAGTATGACCAGCACAACCAAACTCTACATGTACCAGAAGAATCTATTCTGCTAATATTTTACATATCAAAAATACTGTCACTCTGAGATGTCCATCTTTCCAAATTATTCAAAATCTTTTCTAGTTTTGAACATTGGTTAAACTGGAAAATTTGAGCAAACCTAGCCACCTGGAGAAGTACTAAGAACCAAATCACCACATGTGTAAATTTAAGATTGAGATTTAACTTTGTGTTCCCTTTCCCCAGACACCTGGTGCATCATTTCATCTCTCTATTATACACTCCTCAGTAAAGAGCTCTTATCTCAAGCATCTTTGTAGGCACCTCAGCTTTACATACAGCAGACACTCAGCAGGTACTTTTCTTAACAAAAGCTGCATTACTCCTAATGGAATCTCTTCAAATGTTTCTGAAGATGTCATATATTCGAATAAAGATCATTCTTTTACCATGTTGTTATCATGGTGACTATTTAAAACCAACATAAGCAGAAAAATCAGGAAGGGAGGCAAAGAGGATTGAAAAATAGAGATAAGGGATAGCGCTCCTGTAATCCCAGTGGTTTGGGAGGCTGGGACAGGAGGATGGCTAGTTTGAGGCCAGCCTCAGCAATTTAGAGAGACCCTAACCAATTTAGTGAGATCCTGCCTCAAAATAAAAGGTAAAAAAGACTCGGGATGTAGCTCAGTTGTTAAGTGCTCCTGGGTTCAACTTCAGTGCCTCCATCTGCTCTCTCCCCAAAAAGAGAGAGAAAAGGAGGGGAAAGTTCATTTTATTGTTGCCATAGAAAAAAATCATTATTTATTGCTGTTTTGTGCCAGGCAGCCAAAGTCATAGCCTACTTTGTAAGAGGCAAGTAGAAATAATGGTGAGATGAAAATAACATTACACATAGGCAGAACATGGGCTACTCCAGTTAAAGCCAATCTGGGGCTACTTGAGGAAAAACTATAAAAGGCAAGGAATCCTTGAACTTAAGGCAGTACTTTAATATTAACAGTAGACCACCAGGAAGTGGTCCTTTGTTATTAATGCTAACAAAGCATCTTTAAGCCTTTTTTTTTTTAACTTGGTAAGGAAAATCAGAATTAAGAAGAGCCAAATGCACAGGGATAATATGGACACCATGGTCCACTGTGGTGGGCTGCCTGGAGGGAAAATGGAATGTGAACTTCATTGCACTTGGAGAAATTCTTTCTTATTGCATTTTTATCCCTCGTGCCTGGCATAGTAGGTGCTTAATAAACTTGGGCTTGGAGTATGAAGGCAATAAGATCACTTTAATGGTTCTTTTGTGGAGGAATTAAGAATAATGTCATTTCAGTGATGTGTCATTTTCACTTGATGCAAATGGGATGCAGTCTGTCCAACAGCATGAATCTTATCAATATGCTTTTCTTTGTGAAGCAGATACTCTTCTAAGAAATGTGTGCAAGACAAAATTATATAATTGTTTTGTATAATAGTGTATACTTGTATAACAACTGTAAAGATCCTTATTTATTGCTTTTTGAGCTAGGCACTATGCTGGAGCTTTACATGTGGTCTAGCATTTAACATTCACAACCAAGGACAATAGCAACTGTCATTCATTGCATGACCACCAAGTGTTGACTATAGCACCATAAGGAACGTGGCTTCTTCCACAATAACAGCAACTGCATAGGGGAAATGTTGCTACCTCTACTAATGGACAAACACACAGAAAACCAAAGAGATTAAGAAACTTGGCAAAGGCCACGGAGCTAGTAAGTGTCAGAATCAGGTTTCAAACCTAGGTCTGTCCATTTTTTAAACTGAAGCACCCTTAATCATACCCACTGTGTGGACCTAGAGGTTAAGCATTGTTTCTCTTATAAATGGGTGAACTAACACTTAAAGCTCTAAGAGAAGATGCTATTTGGATATTTGGGAAAGTAAATGCTTTCCTTTTAATTCTACCTCTTTTAAATTTTGAGGTGTGAGAGAATAACATTGCTATAAAAGAAAGGTTTCATATTGTAATGGATTTTACACTGAAATCTTTTACTTATCTAACCAGAATTCAAATTTCCTCAAAAGATGCCTTTTTCCAAAATTCATTGCTTTCTTGCATGGATATTATATAGTCCATTGTTTTTTAAATGGCTGATTGTGACCTACTTATTAATGGGAACTTAGATTAATTTGAAGTGTAATGACCAGCATTAAAAAATGAAATGGATGAAGATGATCTGAGTTAATTTTCTATATTGACAGTGAGTGATTTTTAGGAAACTTCCTGTGTGCACATGTGTGGATGTGTGTACCTGTGTGCACGTGTGTGTGTCGTGGGTCATAATGTATATCTTATGTAACTCACTTAGAGTGAGTTACAATTTTAAAATGTTTGGAAGTCACTGACATAGATCGTGTCATTATTAGTGCTCTGCTTGAACCATCTGCAGTAATTTTCCAGAAACCTTGGGTAACTAGATCTATGCCAAACTCACACCTGTTGACAACTGAGCAGAGACCTTCCATCTCTTGTCCTTGCTCTCCCTTTGTTTGGTCAACAAACCCTCTCCACCTGATCCTCCTACCTGTCCTCCCCCTCCTCATTCCTTAGTTCCTCTTTTCTTCTCAAACTGACTCCAGTTTGCACTTGCTTGTGGATACAACCCTCTTTCATGGTTTTTCTATGCACTCCATCAGTTCCTATTCCCCACCAAATCCCTCATTTCAAGTTTTCCATTGGACATTTCCATATTGATGACAGTCTCCTCTCCTAAGAAACATACCCAAAACTCAAGTTCATGATCTTTCTCCCCAGCTCCTCTCCATCCTCACTTTCCATTGACCTACTGGGCTGGCCATGGTTTCAGCCTCTCAGAGATAAAACCTCACTTCTCTCTGACTCTCCTTTGTTTTTCTCATTCAGTCAACAAATTCTGTTAACACTTAATAACACCTGTCATATTTCTCCCTTTTTCTCTATTCTTCTGCCACCAGCCCAAGCCTAGGTGCTGTACACAGCTATTGTCACCTTGATATTCTTCTCTTCTCCATTCTGTCTGCCCTGCTAGTCTTCCTCCATCCATAATTTGATTACAATATCCATGGAGCAACTGCTATATTTCAGGTATTGCGCAGTGCTGGGTGAACAGAGATGCACACCCTGCTCTATAAAAGGAAGAAGACAGCCTTAAAACAAGTAAAACACCAAGAAGAGAAAAGTCAAAACACTAAAAATGAGCCAGGTGCCTATTGCTTTCAGAATAATCTTCCTAAGTACCACCAGAGAAGTACTCATATCTCTTTATTGCTCACTAAATAAGTCTAGAATACTTTCCTCGACACAAAGAGATGAAGTAACTTGTTCAAGGTCACATAGCTGGGAAGTTAAAAAAAAGCAAGTCAATGCAGACAAGTAGGAGATTTGCACATGCACTATGCTGCACATCATAACTAAGCACTAACTGAGTTTATGAATGGACACAGCTTTTCTTAAGAGAGGACAGTCTGTATGGGATGGGACATTGGGTGTAGTGACCTTCTGGAATATTTAGCTGCTGCCCTTTTCATGGACTATCAGAAGCTTTTTGTTTGCAAGGGACAGAAAACTCAACTCAAATTGATTTACAGTAGAAAGGGAGTTACTATTATCGAGAGAGAGAGAGAGAGAGAGAGTTAGTTCTCCATTCTCCTGTTTCACTTATTAGACTTACTGACTTATTGACAACATTTCTGTCTGGTTCTTTTCAATGCTCTGATTCTGCTCTCACTTCCAGGCAGCAAAAATAAGAAAGTCCATGCTGATCTTATAAACTCACCTCACACCATCCAGAGGATGAGAGGACATTCTAATTTTCACTAAAGAAAGAGGAAGTTTCTATCTCAGAACCCCCAGACAAAACTCTGCATCTTCGTCATCACTACCCTTGGTGCATGTATGAAAACACAATTGGTGTAACTTTATCTGGTTTGCAACCAGAGAAATGGAAAAACTGAGCTCTATATATGTGCTATGACTTGAAATGCAATTAAATAAACTAATTTAAAAAAATTTAAAAAAAACCTCTGCATCTTGCTTGCAGACTGCATACTCTTCTTTGAACCATATGATGATGGCAGGGATGGGGGAGGCCAGCTGCCACTGGAGCACATAGTCAAGAGAGTGAAGAGGCTGTTTTGAGAGGGGCTATTAGCAACATGCTAATGGGGTAATTAGCAGATGTGGCAGAGTGGGCTTCTGGTTTGTCTGTTTTTACCTTTTTATAAGTGTGTTCTTATCCTTCAGTTTCTCTTTACTCAGGTTAACCTGAGATTTTCTCTAAGTGCAATTAACTGTAGCAATAAACAAAAACAGCTCCTTATAGACAGGAAAAACAGCTTAGCAGGTCTATCATTTGTGATTAAAAATACATGGAGAATGGTAAAATCAATATCTATGCTTTCATCTTTTAAGAAAATTAGTAACTAAGACTGTCAACTGAATTACACTTACGGATTTAAAAATATGTGCTTTAAGATTCTTAAAGGAATGAATATATGTTGAGTTCAGAATAAAACAGATTGAGAGCCGGGCGCCGTGGCACACGCCTATAATCCCAGCACTTTGGGAGCCTGAGACAGGAAAATGGCGAGTTCAAAGCCAGCCTCAGCAACGGCGAGGCACTAGGCAACTCAGTGAGACCCTGTCTCTACATAAAACACAAAATAGGGCTGGGGATGTGGCTCAGTGGTCGAGTAACCCTGAGTTCAATCCCCAGTACCAAAACAACAAACAAACAAAAAACAGATTGAGAACCTTTGTGCATGACTTCTTCTAATTCTTACAATTCCAGAAAACATATTCCTTGCTTTTACAGATGAGGAAACGAAGGCTCAAAGAAGTCCAGTAACCATCTAAGGTCATGGATGGTGAAATCAGAGCCAAGATGTAGAGTCATATTGATTCTGAGATGCAGACTCTTCCTATGGAAGTGTCTGGCCTGTGTCTGTTGGAGGAGCAGCAAGGAGCTCCTGTTGAATCATCCTTAGGGCTCCCGTGGTGCCTGCCTGCTGTGCTCATGCACACAGACTGCCAGGGTGAAGGGTGTGGTGGCTTCTGCCAAAGCAGGATGGGGGCATATGAGGGGATGGTGATAAGTGAAGACAAAGCATGAACAAGGTGAAATGACTTCAAGAAAATTAGAGAGAAAAGCAACACAGGTTTGTAGAAGATAAGAACTAGAACCAGGCAGAAAACACTAAATCACAGCATCTTCTAAAAAATTCAAGAAATATAACACATTCAGTCAGTTTCTTGACAGCAAAATCAATATTTCCCAGAGAGGACTTTGGAAATACAATAAATGCTCTAGAAATGGTTAAATGAAGAACACTCCAAAGAGGCACAAACTCTAAATTTCCTGGCCATTTTCTTCTCTGCTCCACTTCATAATCAACTCTCTCAAAGAGGAAGGAAGGAATATTTTCCTGTGCATTAGTTTGAATTTCCTGGTGGGCACTGATTAGCTCCTCTGGATAAAAGATAAGGTCAATGCAGAACAAGAGTCACACACTTGACATTAGGTAATCTTTCCTCATGAACCAAAATAATAATATATGCCATTATAATTATTTAAAATAAAATAATAGATAAATAAATAATAAAAAATAAAATATATAATTATTATAATTATAATTATTTAAAATAAAATAATAAATAATAAAAAATTAATAAAACTTCTACTTTTCTTTCTACAAAACTGTGCGCATACATCTAGAAATGTTCCCATGGGAACAAGGTGGGAGGTGTGAGTGATAGTTTATTAGTGAAAGTACATTATAAATGTGTACAAAATTGCAAATGGAGCATGCTATTCCTTCAGCAGACCTTGCCACCTCTGACTTGAAGATTGAAGTCATCTCCTGAAGAACAGGAGGAGATGCCCTAACTCCCCCTTCCTTCAAAAACTCTCTGCAACTTCATCCTCAATTTCTTCCTTCATTCCTGGGGAGAACAGCAAGATGTGATGGAGAGAACATCTTGAAATGGATTGGTGATTTTCAATAAGCTTATCTCACTGAGACAAGTCCCTTCCTCTTTCAGCATCTCAGTTTCCTCTTTGTAGGAGGAGTCTGAACTGGTTTCTTGGGTAAGATTCAGGGTACAGGGAAACTTTAAGTTATATGGTCCAAAAAGGTAGCAAACATCTATCTGAGCCCTGGGGTGGCCATGAAGAGTGAGCTTCACAGGAGCATCCCCAGAGATCAGACAAAGCTTTAGCATCAATAGGAAGAGACCCCTAGGACCAGTGGTGGTGCTGTGGATGTAGTTAGGACATGGCATCTGGTCTAGAGGCCCACAGAAGCCAGGCAAGGAGAGGTAAAAACAACACTGGAAATTCTCTGAAATACTCCCAAGGAATTCTCTGAAAGATGAACTTTCCCATGATGATCCGTATTTATTGCAAAGTGGAGAAAGCAGTTATTAAACTATTTCAATTCAAGTATAGGGGGAAAAACCAGGTCTCCCTTTGAGGTCCAACTCTTGAAGCCTGGGACACTAGGTTTTATTTATTTCTCTCATTATACAAAGAGCTTTGCGCACAGTTGGTACTCAGTCAATCCGTTTCATTGTTTCATTTTTTAAAATCCAAAATACTTTATCCATCTTGTCATTTGTAGATAAATATGCTAACACAGACTGGTTCCATTTATTGGAAGACTTGGTATTTCCTGAGTCAGAAGGTTCCTGAACCTCCCTGCTTTGGAATTTACCACACTTCTCCTCCCATCCCCATCTCCCCTGGGTCTATAACCACAAGACTTGAGGTATTGTAAAGTGCTTTCAGTTTAGCAACCTAAGACTCAGAAGAGACCCACAGACACAGCTGTGAAACCTTCAGTTCCATGAAAACACCTTCCATTAAGGGCAGGGTCACAGGAACCCTGTCCTTGGGGCACCCTCATCTCTGGTCAGCTGTGCATTGGCGCTGCCTGTCTCCTACATATCTTCAGTGTTACAGACAGAGTCGACCTACATAATTTCAATGGAAAATGGCTGCTCAGTGTTCAACACTGAAAACTTTCAACATAGATCACTAAAAATTCTTAACATGTATTTGAGAGCCTTCTAGTTCCTCTTTTGCCCTGCCGAGGCACCTTAACCCCATCTACACAGAATTTTAACTCCTAAGGATGGAATTCATCATTCTTGCTCCAGAATCCATACTCTGCCCATAAGGCCAACCCTCACAATTGGTGTGCCACTTCCAGAAGGCACCAGAAGCTCCCCAAGAGTTCCATTTCCTAAATCTGTGTTACCATCACTCTTCATTAGACTAGAGAGTCTTTTTATAAAAACACAAATTCTAAAAGTATTTTCTGTTGAATTCCCCAAGAAATGATTCAACAGTCTAGAAATGATTCAACAGTCCACCACCAGATACTTGTGCAAAAAATATTTTCTAACAATTTGAGTCAAAGTATTTAGTTAATATAAATATGAATTAATGAACCATATTGATTTCTAAACTTCATGAAGGTTGATTTTTGTGTTGTTCATTAAGCTTGGCCCAATTTTAAGGGCAGAAATCCCAATAACCACAGTGAACAGTGTTGTTTTGGTTAGAAAACTAGCTTTCTAAAAGTAAGCTAGCCTCTTGGACCTGAGGTTCTATGAAAAGTCTATAAACATGCATGTTGCTGAGAAAATGTCCAGTCCTGAAGAAATGGCCTTTGGGCTCTTCTTCCAAATTCAAACCAGCAATCCTATCTTACTCTTCAGAAGCAGGAGACCTCTGGGCTAAAAGGCCCAAGAAATATACTACATTTAAGACATCAATTTTAGCATTCTAACATCATGATTATTGTTACTTTAGAATTAACATAATTCAGTGCTTCTTTATGCCAGGGAGTAAGCTCATCTAAGCTCTACAAGAACCCTGTAAATCAGAACTAATCCCATTTTGTAGAAAATACTCATGATATAATGATAGTAATACTTACATATCATTTATTATATACTAGGCACTGTTATAAGCACTTTATTTCCACTTACTTATTTGACCCCCACAAGAACCTCATGAGGTGGTAGAGTTTTTGCAGTGCACTGCATCATCAAGTACCCTTCACATCAAGTAAACATGGGACTACAGCAGTCACAGGTTTGAATTTCCCCCTCCTTCCATGCAGTCTCTAATGAGCAAACACCTTCTGGTGCTGACAGCCAGTCTAGCTCTCCGATTACACAGCATG
>PVHX01010605.1:0-69093 GCA_004024805.1 Geosciurus inauris | reverse complement strand
AGAGAGATGCATGCAATCAACACAACACAAAGTACATAATAGAAACACACACTGTTCCTACAAAGATGCAGACAACACTGTGGTAATAGATACAGAGGGACATAATTAAAAAGTGAATCATTCTCAGGAAGGTCAGGTTTACTCATAAATCTCATGTTACAGGATAACGAGGGTTTGCCTGTTTTAAAACAAACAAAAAGGGAAATATACTTTAAAAAGAGAAAAGCCACATGCAGAAGAATGGAAGCATAACACAATTCTAGATGTGTGACTTAGAGAAGTTGTTTAACCATTTTTTGCCCTGAGTTTCTCATATCCAGTGACTATAGTAAGAACTGTTAAAAGATAAACAGAGGCACATTGAAATTTTAAACAATTTAATCAGATCAATTCAGGCTGCTCCAAATTATAAGTGGATCCAGGCTTCATCAAACAGCTCTGATGGAAAGGCATTTACAGGGACTAATGGTGTAAGAAGTCGTGATGGTGAAGCTTAGGTGGTGAAGAAGAGGGCTGCAGGATACAAGTCTGTAAAAGTAGATGGGACAGCTAAGCCTTGTGTTTCCTGCTAGAAAGCATGTGTGCTCATTCAGGAGGCAGATGAGAATTACTGAAAGACTCTCAGTAGCATTAAAACATGTGCCAAGATTTTAGTATTAGGAAGATCCTACTGGCAGCAATGGAGAGAATAAAGTAGAAAAGTGCAAGACTAGAGGCAGAGGAGTAAGTAGAAGATTTCTGCTTTATCAAAGTTCAAACTAAACAAAAGTTAAAATAATAAAAACAGATTATAAATACTGAGAAGTTACTATAGCCTGTCAAATTATGGGGTACAATGTGATGTTTTGCCCTACTCATATATTATAGACTCACACAAGCTAATTAACATATTGATAACTTCGAATTAACTTCGTGCATGTGTGAAATGAAAATGTTAATCTATGTTAGTGATTCTGAAATACACATTATTAACTGTAGTCACCACACAGTGTGATAGATGAACATCTTCCCTTTCTCCAGCTCTCCCTTCCCTGCTCCAGTCTCTGAAAACCACATTTCTCCTCTATCTCTATGAAATCAACTTTCTTAGATTCCACATATAAGTGAAATAATTTGTACGTCTGTGTCTGGTTGATCATATTGTCACAAATGATAGAATTTCTTTCTTTTGAGGCTGTCTGGTATTCCATCGTATGTGTACAGAGACTTTCTTTATCCATTCATGTGTTGATAGACTGCTTCCATATCTTGGGTATTGTGAATAATGCAGAAGTGAATATGGAAATGTAGATGTCTCTTTGATAAACCAATTCCAGTTCCTTTGGATGTATACCCAGAGACGGAATCACTGGATCACATGAAAAATCTGAGTTCAATTTCCCATATTTTATTATTCTAGCTGTGTGACTTAGAGAAGTTGCTTAACCATTTTTTGCCCTGAGTTGCTCATATCCAGTGACTATAGTAAGAACTGTTAAAAGATAAACAGAGGCACATTGAAATTTTAAACAATTTAATCGGAGCAATTTAGGCTGCTCCAAATTAGAAGTGGTAGTCAGGCGCAGTGGTGCAAACCTGTAATCCTAGCACTTAGGGAAGCTGAGACAGGAGAATCGCGAGTTCAAAGCCAGCCTCAGCAACGGCGAGGTGCTAAGCAACTCAGTGAGACCCTGTCTCTACATAAAACACAAAATAGGGCTGGGGATGTGGCTCAGTAGTCGAGTGCCCCTGAGTTCAATCTCCAGTACCAAAAAGAAAAAACAAAAAAACAAAAACAAATTAGAAGTGGTTCCAGGCTTCATCAAACAGCTCTGATGGAAAGGCATTTACAGGGACAAATGGTAAGCAAGACAAAGAAAATACCTGACCTGCTAAAGTGGAGGAGGAGCTTTATTTAGTCCATGCCACAAGAAAAGCCCTAGTTAAAGATTAATTGGAAGTTTCTGAATGACTAAGATCATTAACACTGAGCTGTGTTTCTTTTTGCATAAGTAGGAGCCCATGGAACCTGATAGTCTAGTCCTAATCTAATAGCCTCCTCAATCATCATTTAAAAAGAAATGAGACAATGCATGTAAAACCAAATAACTTATTACTTGACACATAGTAAACATATAATAATCTTTTTTTTTTTTTGCACCAGGGATTGAACTCAGGGGCACTTGACCCCTGAGCCACATGCCCAGCCCTATTTCAATTCACCGAGTTGCTTAGCGCCTCACCATTGCTGAGGCTGGCTTTGAACTCGAGATTCTCCTATCTCAGCCTCCCAATGTGCTGGGATTACAGGCATGTGCCACCGTGCCTGGCTTATAAAAATCTTAATTATTACTTTTCTTAATGAATCTTTTCAGATATAGGAAGTAATACAGGAAAGAGAAAAAATATAAGGATGCTAAGGAGTCAAATTTAAGAATTATTATTCTCATTATCAAATCAATTATTTTGGGATCTAAATACCTTAATTTTTCAACACATGAGTGGACATCATTTATATAACATCATGATGGTCTCACATTTACTTTTGAGTTGCAGTAACTTCACATCTATACAAATAGATTCACTTACTTTAAAACTTTCCTTCTTCCAAAAAAGATCTAATTCACTAAGCCAACAGAACATTTAAGAGTCTGATGTCCAATGATTCTTTCTGCATCCAAGTATTAAACTTATTATGAAAGCCTTGATCCCCTTGTAATACTATTAGTGAAGTTCAAATTTCTATCCTGCAGCCAAGCTCTTCCTGCTGAGAGGCAGAAGTTGATTGAAGTCAATAAGAGTTGGGAATGTGTAAACGATGGCAGCTTTTGCTCTCAGATAAAGTTTCTTCTATTTTCTTTCCACCCGAGGAGTTTTTTCTCCTCTTTCATCTTAAGACAGAGGCACTGAATACTGATGAGCCTTTTCTTCAACCAATCTCAGTGATGAATATTTGGAACATTTGGATTTCAAACACATACACTGCATATTTTCTGCAGGGTTAGGTAATCTGCCAAAAATAATAACTGTTTTCTTTCCTCAGAGAAAATGAGCCAATGAGTTACTTCAGATCTCTATCATTTACTGTGTTGTGATGTGACGTGTCTCTTTCTACTACTCCAACTCCATTTTTGTGAATTCTGCTTTTTGAAGTTTTTACCAAATAATAAAGGATTTGGATGGAATACCATTTAGGAAAGAACAGAATAACATGAAGCCATTACCAACTCCTGATGTATAAATTCAGACTCAGGCCTTTGTCTTATGTCTTCATCATCTTTAAAGAGAAAGAGAAAGGAACACACATTTGCTTTTTCCAAGATTGCTCCAAAGACAATAATAGGTTATGCTCTTATTTTTTGAATAGAAAGTTTCAGAAGTGTCTTTAGTGCTACAAAAGGAACACAATTGAGTGAGGCTATACTTACTATTCAAAACAGCCAAAATACAAGAGGTTGTAGATAAAGTAATTTGTTCTTGATCCCAGTAGGACAAGAGGGTAGACTTTCTGCTTGTCTGAGAAGAGGTGAAATAGGAGCAGAGAAAGGGCAAGCACAAATATTTACCTGCATGTGTCAGGCCCACAGGCTTCTACAAAAAAATCAAACTGATCAAAATATGAAAGAATGGTTTGAATGAAAAGAGAATTCTGTGAACTTTGTCTTTAGTGTAAATGTTCTATTTTCCTTTTTTATTTTTAATCCTAAGGGAAGTAGAATCTGAAAGTTTCATGTGCAAAATCTGTTCTGGCTTCTATCATTCAATGCATTCTTACAGCAGAAAACACATCTTATTTGATTGATGAGAATAAGAATACACTATTCTGTTGAGGAAGACAAGTGTCTACTGAAATTAAATAATGCCCTAAACCACCAAATTGCTGTTGAGGGACCTGCTAAAGTAGTAATCTGAGTGGCAACACATTATAATTGAAATGTATAGCCTGGCGTGGTGACGCATTCCTGTAATGCCAGCACTTAAGGAGGCTGAGACAGTAGAATTGTGAGTTCAAAGCCAGCCTCACCAACGGCGAGGCACTCAGCAGCTCAGTGAGGCCCTTTCTCTACATAAAACACAAAATAGGGCTGGGAATATGGCTCAGTGGTCGAGTGCCCCTGAGTTCAATACCAAAACTGACATTGCAGTGAATCCTGTGGGCACTTCATATCTCAAACTCAAAAAAGAAATGTGTAAGTATGTTAAGAGAAAAAGTCACTAATTCTATTTGTACCTATGTGTCTTATCTGTGTTCTAATGTTCAGATTGAATTTTAGCTCCTTTATGAAGTGTTCTGTAACTTTTCTAATATTAAATGTCAGATATCAGTTTTTCTCCATATACTACATTGATGATGCTTCCCTTTTGTTGTTTACCCATTCATCAGTTGATAAGAGATTTAGGTTGTATCCATTCTTTGGCTTTTTGAATCAAGCTACTAGGCACATTTGTGTGCAAGTTTTTATATAGATGTATGTTTTCATGGCTCCTGTGTATACACCTAGAAATGGAATTACAACTGTGACTGGTAGAATAAAGATCTGCAAAATATGTCTACATCTTAATCACCAGAAGCTGTAAATAAGTTAGAATAAAAGGAAAATAAAGTCACAAATGAAACTGAGGATTCTAATCACCTGACTTCGAAAAATAGGGAAATAATTCACAGTTATCTGGGTGGATTCAATATAGTCTCAAGAGTCCATAAAAATGGACGGAGCAGAAGAGGTCAATGTGATTCAGTGTGAGAAGGACATAGCTGTTATTGCTAACTTTGAAGATGGGGCAAGAGGCATGAGCCAAGGAGTGTGGCAAGACTTCAGAAGTTGGAAAAGTCAAGGAAAAGAAATCTCCCTAGAGCTTCAGTAGCAATTGCAGACACCTAGATGTTATCTTTGTGAGATCCATGTGATGATTGATATACAGGACAATAAGACAGTAAATTTGTATTGATAAGTCCACTAAGTCTGTAGCAATTTGTTACAGTAGCAATAGGAAATTACACTGGGTCCTAAGAACCACTAAAGTTTTTCAAAGACTCTACTAAATTAGATGCCTCATGTACTAAAAACTCTTTCCACTCTGCTTGGTGGGAACAGATTATTTCTACCTCTGTGTGAGTCACAGGGACTGTTCTTCCTAGCCCTTTTCAGTGTTTCTTTTTGGTCTCAGAAGTTCACACACATGCATGCACAGTACACAGATACAGATTCAAGGTACTCCTATGTTCAAAAGTGTTCTGCAATGCCTGGCCTAGATGAGGTGTCATATAATTTCTCTTCGAACTATATAAATTGTATTAATTTAACTTATTCCCAAAGTTCTTCACCTGATTAGAAATTTTATCTACCAAAAAATAATAACAATTTGCCCCAAATATCAGGAGTATCAAAAGCTGCCAAATAAAATTAAACACTTTTAATTGGGTTTCTCCATAATGAATGTAATAATATATCAAAATGTTACTCAAAAGATATGTCAAAACAAATATCAACACTATTCTTAAAATGGCCTTTGGTCTGAATTAAAAATGAATTTTCTTCTATTAAGTAGGCCAAGAGAAGCTGGAAAGAAATCTCAGTCCCATTTACCTCTTGTGATTCAAGAAAAAAAAATCTCAACATTTTTCCTTTTTTCTTTCCCATTCTCTAAAAACACTCTTGAATGTGTGAAAATCTCCTAAACAGCACAATTTCCCAGAACACTTCTGCACACTCAAGAAAGTCTCCTTTCCTTTACGGAACATGATAAGAATTACAACTATCCATGTCCCCTAGGCTACGAATCTCTACAGTCTTCATAGCAAAGGTCTAGTCTCACTGCTTCCTCTATTATTACAAATACTGTGATTTCAGGGATGATGAGGGTTTTTTTTTTTTCTTTTCCACTTATTGTTTGGCAGTCTTTTCCTCCTACCGCTCCCCCGAAGACTCTCACAATCCCACACCTTCCCGTGCTATTTGCTAACTCATCGATCATTTTTGTCAGTTCATTATCTACTACCTGAGCTATAAATGTTGGAATTCCTCACAGCTCATTCTTAAACCATGTTTTTTGCACCCTACCTTGTATCCAAGGAATCATAACTATGTGTCCTTTTTCATGGATTCAAGCTTTTTATGATAACCATGGTCCACAGAAAACCAGATTAATATTACCAATTGAGCTCTTTTCTGAGCTCCAGGGTATAGCTAGCAACGTGAACTGACATCGCAGTGGACCCTGTGGGCACATCATATCTCAAACTCAAAACTCCAATAAAACTCTTTCCTAAAAGCAGGTTTTCCATAGTATTTCCCAAGTCACAAAATGATACTATTCTCTATTCAGAAATCTAGATGCAGCATGGATTCCATGTAACTTGCCAACAGAATATGGCAAAGCTGACAGTTGACATTTCCAAGCCTAGGTCACAAGAGAGTTCACAGCTTTCTGCATGCTCCCTTGGGTCTTTCCCATGGCCACTATCTTGATGACATATCTTCTGAAAAATGAGAAATGTGGAGCATAACCAAATGTCCCCAGTCAAAGCTATTGTAGGCTAGCTGTTCCCAACAAAGATCACAGGTACCAAGGTCAACTGATTCTTTGCCTTGTTCATAAACTATTTTAATTTGAAGCCACTGTTTTGCAATTGTTATGCATGAAATAACTGATACAATACTATATGCTATACACATTTATACATATTTTTCAAATATTCACAATAGCCATATGAGGCCTATTCTACAGTTCATAAAATTTAGGATCAGAGCTAGGCACAAATAAAATACACAGAAAATTAAAATATTGGAGTTGAATCTGGACTTCCTTCTCTTCCCACACTGCTGCATAAAAAGCTAATGTTATGAAACCAGATTACTTTCAATCTTCACTCCTACTAATTTTGGTATCCTTATTGTAGTCATATTTTCATTATTATTACCACTATCACTGATTCTGCACATGAAGAAATATGGATATTCTGATAATCCAAGGACAAATTTGGCAGTCAAAGTCTCTCTGATTATTTCATTAAAATGTATTGATATATGATGTAAAAAAATTGCACTGGAATATCAATTGCCTTTCAGATATTCAACACATAATTCCTTCTGTTTGAGGGTCAATAGGTAACTACCTTTGATATAAAAGAACATGCCCAGAGCACAGTTACGATACTTACGTTCAGTTCATTTCTAAGTACTTCCCATTCCATAGGAAATTGAAAAAAATAGAGGCAAAACTATTCTTCTAATTGTTCTGTTTCTTTTGTTCTGTCCCATCTTTCTGTTCTTCGTCTTCTTACTTGATGTGTTCAAACATTTTACTTAATCTATTTATATTTCAATATTGACTTAAATTTCCAAACAAGTATCAGTTTCATTATTTTAATTTAGCTAGCTTACTTTTCTCTGAATTTTTAGAATTATAATTTCTCTCATTAATGTGAATATTTAAACATAAAATTACCAGTATCTAGGTTACCAGATTTTTCAGAAAATTCAAGTTGTCTTACTCTTTTGAGCATCTGACTACAAAACCTTCTACTGAAAAGCAGAGGTTTCAATAAATCACAATCAATGGCCCCTGCCATGGCCTCTCTTTTCCAGAAACGTCATAGTTCACCACACAGATCTCCTGTGATTATCAAAGTTCAAAGTCTGAAGTATAGCATTTCCTCATGTCCCATTCGAGGCTTATCTATGTTTAATGATGATAGATTCTGGAAGCCTCTCTTTACTGCAAAAACATACAGGGGAATTCATGGGTCAATACTCAGTACGAGTTTTAAGGTAGAATTTTGATGTTCAATACTTTTGAGAACAAAGAGTGTTTTGAGTAACAAATGCCCAGACCTTTTTGGATCCACGGGTCCAATTCTATTCTGATGATAGATATTGCAGAATTCCATGTTATTCTCATCACTTTTCTCTCTTTTATGAAATAAGAAAATGTTCTTCAAGGAGGAAGGAGAAGGAGAAGGAGTTGGAGCTGAAGCAAAAAAAAATCAAACTGAACAGAGTACATTTGGACAACTCTTCCAGCCATGTTTTGGATGAAAGATATAATACAACTTGGATAGGACTGATGATCTGAGTGGAAAGGACTTTACTTCCTGAACTCTATTCATGAGGAGTTTTCACCAGAACTTCATGGTGAAAGACATGAAAATGAGTCATGTGTAAGCTGAGATTGGCCCAGGCAACCTCCAGATGTTTCCGTGAAACTGAGTGCATGTGAGAGTAAACTTTTTAATCTTTTTTTTTTTTTAACTTGTAGATAAAAGAGAAAGAGAAAAAGGCTACCCCCAATACACCTGAAAATGTCTCTGGCCATAGCAAGGGAGCTACAGGAAAAGTTACTTGCAATATATATAACTGCATCCAGATGTCTTAGAAAGCTATCACTGTAGGAGCCTGCAATGCCATGAACCAGATGGGAGACTGTGCACACTTAAGCAGATGCCTCCATAGGCAGACACAAACCACTGACATTATAGCAGTTTAGATGCCACCCAAGTCACAGTTAATGAGATAGAAGGAATCATAAATTCAAATTATATTGCTTAGTATCAGGCAAATGAAGCACTTAATAGAATTTAATTTGGTTTACAGGAAAAAGACTTTGTACAACTGGTTACATGACTGATAAAATATTTTTGAACAAGAAAGAACCTTAGAAGTTATCTACTCCAAATTTGTCAGTTGGCTAAAGAAGAAGGCAGAGTCTGGTGTGGTTAAGAGATTTACACACACTTATCCATATAATTGATGGCAGAGTCAGAATCAGAATTTAGTGTCCTGTTTTCTCATTTAAACATCTTTCTACTTTAGACTACCCCACTATCACCATAAACGCTATATAAGCATCTATGTAATACAAATTATGATTTAAAAATATAAACAGTTCTCTGGAAACTGTGAATTTACTTATGCAAACTTGACAGTTGTGCAGTTATAGCATGTTGGTTTGTTATTCTTGTTTCAATGAATGTTAAAAATATACAGTCTGAATATTACAAGTACTTTTTACTTCTGGATTTGCTAGAGGCAAGAAAAGGGGCATTTTATTATTAACACAACTCAAAAGAAGTAGATCAAACCACCTTCGAGTAATTTACTACCAATCTTATCTAATAAACACTTAAATAAGGTGGAAAATCAATCTAGACTAAATTTGATTTTTAAATTTTATTGTTTAATATGACAATAAAAGAAAATTTTATAAGACATTTTTCAGACATGATTTTTAATCTTTGATTTTTGATATATGCTATTTTAAAGCTTTGCCATTAAACTAATTACCTCAGGAATAGTGAGTGAAAAAGCCCTTTGTATCCTTCTGACATTTTATTACAGAATTACAAGCATGTGCAATTTTATTAAGGTACTTTATAGTTTATGTCCAATTTTGGTAAGTTTACTGATTTTATAACCATTATTTCCTGACATCAAGTTTAATATTTTTCTACTAGTAAATTTTATGTATTTTTAAATATGAGTCTATCATATGCCATTTTTTCCTAGAATTGATGTGTTTCTCTTAGATAATTATTATTATTTAATTTAATTCTCTTTCAGAGTATTCCTAGATAAGTTCCCACTAATGAACCAAAAAGCCATGAAAAACAAAAGTAAATCTTCTTTTTAAAACACTAGAGAGCTGTGAAAACAATAGAAATTCCAGTGAAATAAAATTCAAGAAAGGGAAGACTCAAAAATGTGAGGAATAAAGATTATAAACTGTCTTTTCATAAATTTTTTAACCTTTGCCAGCAGATAAGTTAGAAAAAGAACATTTGATTTATATAAATTTTTGATTTCAGAATTGTGCATAAGAAAGTGCGGAGTTTTACCATAATTTAGCTGTCATTGATTGTGTAGCCACACTTACATTCTGCGAAAGCAGCAACTTTTCAGATCAAATTGTCATATCCCCACATCCCAGAACAGCTAATCGCTCATAAGATACTATCAATAAATGAATGAATGATGATGAGGAAAGGGGACGCCCAGGAAGGAAAAAATAGAGCTCCTTTATCAACCATAAAACATATCTGAAGACTGTTTATCCACTGGACTAGTATTGAGCCATCAGTAACCATGAGTGACCATGGACTTTCCAAAGCAGCATGTTTGAAAAGTCAAGCACTCAAATATATTGAGAGAAGAACAGCTGCAAGTGTGTAATGTAAATGGAGCCCGGAGAATCATGACAAAATGAAATTTACACTACCTACTTGAAATGGGGCAATTTGTCTTCCTCATGTACATGATCTCTACAAGTATTCTTAATTTAAAATGTACTACCTCTTCCTAAGGATTGACAGTGTATAAAGAGAATATAGTGAACTGTATAGGTGGGAAAAAATATTTCGTGGAACAAGGTCATCTCAATACACAAATATACACTAACAGCCTATTCAGAAAGAAAAAATAATAAAGAAGGAATATAACTTTTAAATCGCCTCCATTTTAAAGGTGTTCTTAATACAAAATATCTCAGCTATTTATGATATTGCAATCTTTGTGGACTATTCATGATATTGCAATCTTTGTGTTGAATGAGATCTTAGGAAGTCATATAGGACTTATGCCTAAATCACCTGGGGGTTGAAGAGGAAGCAATATAGGAGTCAATTTTTAAAATAAACATTTAAATGAGCACAATTTATAGAATTGCACCAATTAACAAGACTTCATCTTACTTAACTGTATCCGTGGGAGTATATGGGGACTCTTGCCAAGATATATAAATGAAGACGATGTTCCTAACACTGTTCCTGAACTTATAGGATTTTTTTTTCTTTTTTAAGAAGTAAACCCAATACAAGAACATTATTAACTGAGGGCTTAGAAGTATGAGGGATAATAAGAATTGAAATAGAAAAAAGTAGGCTGGTAAAGAATCCTTAGACATGGTCAAAATCTTCAGCAACATTCAGGGTATATATTGCTGAAATCTATGGGAAAGATTGCAGAGGAAAGCATGCAGATATGTCACAGGGGAAGAAAGTATGACAGAGTACCAGAACCCACACAAAAAGTAATGCTCAACTTTGGTTTCAGGTGTGACCAGCATGGAAAGGAAATTAATAGAGATTAAACACCTACATTCCCCAGATCTCGCCAAGGGACTGCCATACTGCTGTGCATATGCTTAACATCTTGGCTGAATATGCAGTAGTTTTAGTCAGCTTTTCACTTCTGTGACCAAAAGACCTAACAAGAACAATTTTAGAGTAGGAAAAGTTTAATTTCGGGCTCATAGCTTCATCAGTCTCAGTCCATAGATGGCCGGCTCTATTGCTTTGGGCCCAAGGTGTGGCAAAACATTGTGACAGTAAAGTGTGGTTGAAAAAAGCACCAAGAAGTAGAGAGAGAGCCTCCTTTCACCCAGGACAAACTATATACTTCAAAGGCATAGCCCCAAGGATGCACCTCCTCCAGCAACACCTACAGGCCAACAGTTACTACCTAGTTAATCCCTGGCAGTCAATTAATGCACTGATTAGGTTGGGGCTCTCATAACCCAATCCTTTCACCTCTAAGTTTTCTTGCATTGTCTCATACATGAGCTTTTGGAGGTCACCTAATATCTAAACCATAACAGCAGCTTCTAATGGAAAAATTAAATTATGGATTATATTTCCAATCCAGTCTTTTGCTGATCACAGTGACTTTGGGGAGAATCAATGGGAAAAAAGATTTATTTGAGTCATTATTCAAATAGCATTCTCCCTGGGTAAGGCATATCTGATCCTGCTCACACTTACAAATATAACCCATTTTTGGTGAATACTCTAGTCCCAACTGACCTGGGGGGAAATGCTCAAGACACCCAGTGAATGCCTGAAACCACTGAAATTAAGAAATTTCAATAGGATGCAATATGAGGGGATGTGGACTTGCAGAAGCTATATTCTAGGGGGCTTTTTTCTATACATATATGCCTAGAATAGAGTTTAAATTATAAATTAGGCACTCTAACATATTCACAGTAACTGGTAATAAAATGAAACGATTGCAACAATATACTATAATAAAAGTTGCGTGACTATGTGACTCTTTCAAAATATTTTATATTATACTATACCTACTGCGATTAACCATGTTAATTGAAACCATGGAAAGTAAAACCAGAGATAAGGAGGATTACTCTATATCACCAATGCTTTATACTTCTGTACACATCCCTTTGCTTATAAAAACAAAAGCAGAAACTGTGTAACAAGAAGTAGACGTTGCAGAATAGTCAGCCTACTTTTCAGAGCAACCCCAACTAAATAGCAATCATAGGCAAATGGCCTAATTGTTCAAAACCTTGACATGTCATGCATGATAACTATAGATTAAGTCAATAAAACACTCAGCATAGAGTCTGGCATACAGTATGAATTTAGTATGTATCAATTGTTAGTATTATCACTGTTAGCTCTATTGCCAGAGTTGTTCAAGGAACTAATTTATAATGATCTATGAATAATTTATATTTCATTAGTAATATTATAATATTGCTGATATAATTATAATATATAAAATAATATAATTATAATAATTATAATATATAAAATACATAAAATAACATTTTGTTATTTTAATAATTAATAGTCTTACATAATTTTTACTTCAGAACAAAACTTATTTTCAAATGACATATTTATTTTTCTAGTATGTAGGACAAAGATTAATTAATTCACACAGTTACTCTTTGTCTTGTTCCATGAGGCCTGAAGTTCCCTGTGTGCAAAACAGCTTGTTCACAAATCAGTCCCTGTAGATCAGCACATCTGCCTTGGTAACTTATCACCACTCATGACATACCTTGGGAATTGTGGTTATTTCACAGAAATTGAGTAGCATAAAGAAATAAAAGGAAATGACCATTGCTGCAAGTACATGTCTCCTCATATTGCATCCTGTTAAAATTTCTTAAATGTCAAGTCTGTATGTTTCTCTGTTAATAATCATTTTCACTTTTCTACAGTATTTGGATATTGCTCTAATTTGATTTTACTAGTAGGAAAATGTAAAGTCAAATTCTGGAACTTAAAGACATACTAGATTTCTTAACAATCTTCATTTTGACACCTAATATGTAGGGCATGTCTCTCCCAAAATGGAGGATACATCTTTTTAGATAGAGTACAGTTTCAACTATCTGAGACAAAGCCTGCCTAACCCTGTACCAGCTCAGCACAACTGTGTCCCACAGGGTCCTCTGAAGTGAACAATATATATGTCATATGGCCAATATTTTGTCAGAAAATATCAGTCACACTCATCAAATTTATGATTTTTCTTTTCACATAAGTCCAGTAATTTTCACATACTGCAGTATTATATAGAAAATACACTTTAATTATACAGATAAGACTATTTTTCAAAAAGTATGTAAGAATTTCTTCTCACAGTTTTGAAGAAAAGAATTGATTTAGCTGTGTGGTATACCTGCTTTCTAGAGCCTTTAATTTTTGTTAAATGTATTATTAAATATAGTATTTATAGACTTTCCTAAATTTGTAATAATGTTAACACCTTCTATGTTACTGTTGCAAGAATTCCCCTTGGTTAACACTGACTCTCAATACCGCAGAGAAATAGAGTAACCAATTATGAACAGTAATATATTTTCTTTTGGATTTATATTGTTAATTCCAACAGAGCATCAAATGTAGTTAGTCTTTGGAATGTACCTTTAAATTTAAAAAGAAATTTTATCTTATGCTTCTCAGACTTTCCAGCAGCCCCATGAATGTTTTTATTATTGTTATAAATGTATTATTGAGGAAGTTGTCTTAGAATGAGTGAGTCACTAGACCAAGGCCCCCAGTTCCACTGCCAGAATACTGTTAGCATAGTTGTAAGGCTATATGCTTTCCACTCCAGCACACTGCTTCCTACAAGCAGGCAGAAGTGAAGAATATTTTTAAGATATAGAATATATTTTCTATGGAATTAATCTTGAGTCCATGGATAGACTTCTCAAATACCAAGAACTTGAGACTGTGTTAAATTTTACTCATCCTTTCTCACAAATCTTACACCTTATCTTGTTCCATGTCTCAGGGTCATCTCAGAGCAGCTGACACAAAACTTCCAATACAACAGCAAAACTTGCACCTAAAACATTCAGAAGTCCATATGATTCTGGCATGGACCAAGAGACCAATGTATCCAAGCACAGTAACGACCTCTGGAATTTAGAGTTCTTTACTGAGTGCATGTAGATAAGAATTTAATTGTTTTTAACTTTTTCAGCCATGATAGTAAGATCACTAGTCACTTCGAAACAGCCTGAGAGCTCACTCTCACAGAATTCTGCATCATTCTTAACAATAACAACCAAGTTGCTGGTGATTACACTCAGCCAATGAGAAGCTAATCTCTTTACTGGACGTAAATGCAGTATCCCCGAGAAGCTGTGACTTGTGTTCTTTTATGTGCCATTACCTAGTAATTCCCTTATAGTGTAGAGTCTACAGTCTATTTAAATTATAAATACATGGAACATTCACCAGGTTAGACTGCATTCTGGGCCATAAAACACAACATAACAAATTTAACAGAATATAAACATACAATATTTCCTCTCAGACCACAATGGAAGTAATCTAGAATTCAATATCAGAAAGATAACTGGAAAATCACAAAATATAAGGTGATAAAACAACACACTGTTAAGTAACACATTGGTTCAAGAAAACTCTCAAAAGAAATCTAAACATATTTTGAACTAAATGAAAAGGAAAATACAACTTATCAAAAAATGTTGGCCTATAGTGAAAGCAGTGCTTAGAGAGAAGTTTATAGCATCCAGCACACATACTAGAAAAGAAGATTTAAAATCAGAAACTGAAGCCTCTACCTTAAGGAATTAGAAAAAGAAAAGGAAATTAAAACTAAAGTAAGCTAAACAATAAACTAAGTACCAACATTAATGAAATTACAATAGTAAATGAATAGAGAAACAACAAAAGCAAAACCTGGTCCTTTGAAAAAATAAATAAAATTGATAAGCCTCTAGCCAGGATAACCAGGAAAAAAAGAGTGAGGATACCTAATATTAACATCAGAAATAAAACAAGGGACATCACTATAGATCCTATTTATCCTTAAAAAAAATAGGAATACTATGAACAACTCTATGCCCACAAATTTGATAATGTAAACAAAATGAATCTTTCAATTCATTGAAAGATCTCATTTACCAAAATTATAAAAAGAACAAATAGAAAATCTGAATGGACTCATACCTATTAAAGAAACCAAATTAAGAATTAACAACCTTCCAAAACAAAAAGCACCTGGCCCTCATGGCTTAACTGGTGAATTCTACAAACCATTTCTGTCACAAATATATATGTAAAAATCTTCAACAAAATATGAACAAATTGAAGCCAATAATGTATTTTAAAATCTATACCACAACCAAGTGAGTTATCCCGGGTAAGAAAGGCCAGTTTACCATTCAAAACACAATTAATTTATTCATCATATCAACATTCAAAAATAGAAAAATCATATAATTATATGAATGCATGCAGAAAAATCACTAGACAAAGTCCAACACCTGTCCACAATTTTTAAAAAAGAACCCTCAGTCAATACATGTACTTCCCAAACTCAACTTGACAGATCTGCAGGTACCCTACTGCTGACATCATGCTTTTTGGTGAGAAATTTGAAGCTTCCTCACTAAGATCAGAAACAAGGCAATGACATTCCTTCTCACTATTCCCTTTCAACACTATCAGGAAATACCAATTAATGAGTAAGATAATAAAAGGACATAAAATGTATACAGATTGGGAAGGAAGAAATAGGACTGTTTTTGTTTATAGATGACATGATCATCTGGTCAAAAGATCTTAAAGAATTAAGAAAATTTCTTGTAAAACTAACAAGTCATTATATCAATATTGCAGGATACAAGATTCTACAGAAAAGCCAATCACTTTATACCAGTAATGAATAAGTGAAATTTAAAATTAAATATATGATATTATTTATATTAGCATATACAATTTAGGAACTAGAAAAAAATGAAATAGGTAGAAATCAAACAAAATACATTCAAGATTGATACAAGAATGAAACTGACCAGATTATATTATATGCACATATGAATATGTAACAATGAAACCCACTATTATGTATGATTATGATGCACCTATAAAAATAAATAAAAATTGACACGAGGGAAATTGAAAAACTTCAAATTACAGAAATTTCTGTTAATTCAGATATTAAAGAGATATCTTCTGTTCATGAGTAAGAAACCTCAATATTTTCAACACAGCAGGTCTTCCCAAATTGGTCTACAGATATGATGCAATCCCAACCACAATCCTAGCAAGATATTTTATGGATACTCACAAACTAAATCTAAAGTTTATCTGAAGAGTCAAGAGTCTGAGAAGAATGAACATAATACTGAAGAAGAACAAGTTAGAAGACTGACACTACCCAATCAACTATAGCTTAAAGATACAGTAAGCAATTCAGTGTAGTATTGGTGAAAGAACACATGAGTAAATCAATGGAACAGATAAAAAGCTCAGAAATAGACTTAAATAAATATATCAAATTGATCTTTGAAGAAAGAACAAAGATAATACAATGGAGCAGGGATACTCTTTACAACAAAGCCTGCTGAAACAACAGGATATCATTGCACAAAAGGTATCAGATGTTACACACTTTACCAGCATTGACTGAAAATGTATCTTAAACATGCAAAATGCAAAACTATTAAATTCTCAGAAAATCATAAAGGAGAAAACCTAGATTACCTGAGATGGTGATGACTTTTTTGATACAAAAGCAAAGGCATGATTCATGAAAGAAATAGTAGTTTAATGGGACTTCAGTAAAATTAAAAACCTTCCCCATGTGAAAGCCAAGCCAAAAGAGGATGAGAAGACAAGCCACAGTCTAGGATAAAATAATTTCACGAGACATATTTGATCTGTTATTCAAAATACATTACAAACTCTTAAAACCTAATAATAAAACTAGTAACTATTTTTAAAATGGGTCAAATACCTTAAAAAATACCTCACCAAAGAAGATATAAGAATGGCAAATAAACAAATGAAAATATGGTTGACATCATATGTCATCTAGGAAATGCAAGTTAAAACAACTTAAAAAAACACTATACACCAAATGATGGTAAGGACATGGAACAGCAGGAACTCTCATTAATTGTTGGTCAAAGTACAAAATGGTAAAATTTGCAGGACAGTTTAATGGTTTCTGACAAAACCAAAAAGATTCTTACCTTATGATCTAAGAATTAAGTTCCTTCATATTTACCCAAAAGAGTCAGAAACATATACATGCAAAAACCTATACATGAATATTTATAGAGCCAAAGCTGAGAAGCAACCAAGAGGTTCTTCAGTAAGTAGATGGATTAATAGACTCTGGTACATCTAGTACATCCAAACAAGGATATTATTAGAATATTATTCAGTACTAAAAGGAAATGAATTATCAATCCATAAAAACCATAGCGAGGAAAAAAAGGTTGGCAAGATGAGGGAGTAGGTGACAAAGCTCAACTACTCCAGTTTGGAATTGAATCAGTGAGAACAACTGCTTAGAAAGGCAGAAGACAGAAGGAACCCACAGACACACAATACTGGACAGTCAGAGATTTAGAGGGACTTGTAAATTCTGCTTACTCAAATAGAAAACAAGAAAAAATTTGTTAATCTTGAACCAGCACCCCCGGTGCCAGGGAGGGTCTGAGGGGAGGAATACAAAATGGGGGGAGAGAGAGGCAAAGCTGATGCACCTACTTCACACACACTAGTGGATGAGCTAAGAAACCGAGCCAAGCTTAGGCAAGAGCTGCAAAGCCATTTGGTGAGCAAGATGTGCTATGCTACTTTCAATTTGCTAGCAGAAAGTTGCACTGGACAGCCATTATATAGATACCATGCCTAAGTCTGGGGCTGGGGAAGAACTCAAACTCAACAGTTTCATCCTACCTAGATATATCAGCATATACTATCATAAGGACTGCTTTTGAAATGGGCCATTTGAATAAACTGCATAGCATGAAAGTTGTGACAGAAGTAGGGTGGAGTCAACAGAGAGCGTGACACTTCCAGGGAGTGCAGCATCCAGGGAGTAGCACATGCCTCAGCCCCTCACCACCACTACATGTGCACCAGAAGCTGTAGCTCATCACTGTGCTCGCCTCAGCGAGCAACTACTGCCACATGTACCTCAGCAGAAGACCACCCCAAGTATCTGTCACTGTGGCCACACCTCGGTCACAGGTTGCCACAGGCCACCACACCACACACACCTTGAAATCCACTTGGGTGAGGTTATACCCGTTTTAATTGCCCTAGGCACATTTCTACAGATATGTAAACAAGGCTGCAGCCAACAAGGGAAACACGTGACCACTAGGGCTCAGTGATTAGGGACCATTTTCTCTGGACCTTCAGAGAACTATCAGGTGCCTGGATACACCAAGGAACAGTGGGATTCTCCTAGGTTCACACCAGAAGTGGGTAAAACAGTTCTGAGATAGATGCTAAGACCTAAGTTCTGCAGTTTTTGAAGCAGAAAGCTATTTAGACAGTGAGAAAAACTAAACATACAGCTTCCCAACACATCATAGTAACTTAAAGGACAAGCTGTGGGCATTTACTACGGCTCCTCAAAACTGTTGAAATTCACATTCAGAAACCCAGTAAAAAATATATTCCCCTCAGCTGGACATGGTGGTGCACACCTGTAATCTCAGTAGCTAGGGAGGCTGAGGCAGGAGGACAGTGATTTAGCAAGGCCTTAAGCAACTTATTGAGACACTGTCTCAAAATAAAAAATAAGTAAAAGGCTGAGGATGTGGCTCAGTGGTTAAGTGCCCCTGATGAGTTCAATCCCTTGAGAGAGAGAGAGAAAGAGAGAGAGAAGGCAGGGAAGGGAAAGGTGGGGCGGGGGGGGGAGGAAAGGAAAAGATGAAGGGAAGGAAGACAAGCTCAAATAGCTTGGCAAAAAATAATGGTTAAGATGTTGTTCATTATTTCACTGGTGTTTTCTTATTCTTGATTTGATAGGTTTCTCCCTGTTACTGACATTACACAATTTAATTTAATTTAATTTAATGTGCAATCTGTTAATGTTTTAATGTGTTAATTGTATATCTAACTTTTTCTTGATCATTTTTCTACTCTCCTCTCTTTTATATCTGTTACCTTCCTGCATCATCCGCTTTGGTCTCCCCAACCTTTGCTTTCCTGTTTCTTTCTTTCCATGCTGTATATAGTGTAATAGCATTTTTATGTTCTTTCATAACTAATTTTTTCAGCCAATTCTAGAGTAGCTCTCCCTTTTCCTACTTTTGGACAGCAAAAATCATGGAAAACATCTTCAATATGTTTTTATTGTTTGATAATATATGGTTTGCTCTAAAATGTTCACAGTTACTGGAAATTACTATTTCCCCTCAAAGCACTGCAGGGATTCAGCACAGTAATGTGATAACTGAGGGTATGTTTGAATTGAGATATACACTCAGCCCAGAGCACATAGTAAAGAGTAAGCCACTCATTAAAAAGACTTTCATATAACAATGGTACAGATATCTATCATAACAGAAGAGAAAATTTCAACATAGAAACAAAAAACATGATTAAAACAAGGCAATGAGGTGCCTAAAAGTTCAAATCTCCCCAGTAACTAAATTCAGAGATGCCGAAGTGGAGGAGTGCTGGACAAAGAATTTTAAAATGTGATTGCTAAAATGATCAATGAAGTGAAAAGAAGATCTAAGGCATGAACTCAAGAATAAAATGCAGGATATGAAAGAGCATTTCAATACAGAGATATAGACTAAAAAAGAATCAAACAGAAATTATGGAAATGAAAAATCCAATTAATCAAATAAAAAACTCAGTAGATAGTCTCACCATCAGACTAGATCATAAAGAATAAAGAATTCAAGTGCTTAAAAGAAAAGGTGCAAAACTGAACATTACAATAGTGGTAATGAAAAAAATTAGGAACTATGAATAAAATATGCAAGAGCTCTGGGACGACATTAAAAGGCCAAACTTAACACTTGGGTCTTAAAGAAGGAAAGAAGATACAGATAAATGACATAGAAATAAAACTTATTCATTAAAATAATAGCAGAAAGCTTCCAAAATCTTTGGAATTAGATGCACAAGCAGGTACTGGATATACTTAGAACTCCAAATAGGACCAGAGAACCACTCCACTAGTCATTACAGTTAAAATACAAAAAATTCAAAATAAAGAGACAATTTTAGAAGCAGCAAGAAAGAGTGCCTATTCACTTACAAAGGGCAACCAAGTTAGAATAATAGCAAATTTCTCAGCAGAAACTCTAAAGGCAAGGAAGGAAGGGAATGATGTATTTTAAGCCCTGAAAGAAAATAATCAACTGCAATCTATATGCAGCCAAGTTATCCTTCAGAATCAAAAGTGAAATCAAACCCTTCCAAGGTACTCAATAACAAAAGGAAATCATGACCACAAAGCTAATACTGTAGAAGCTACTTAAAGGAACCCTATAAATAAAAGAGGAAGATAAAAATAATTAAAAGAGCATGAGAAAGAATACATCACATCAGAAACTAGGAATAATTCAAATATACATAAAACAAAAACAAATAAATAAATAAATAAAACGAGGAGAGGAAGTAACACATACCTCTCTATAATAGCATGGAACATGAATGAACTTAATTCTCTAATTAAAAGGCAGGATAGCAATTTGGATTTTAAAATGAGATCCAATTGCATGCTATCTCCAAGAAATATAGGTCACAAGGAAATATAGTCACAGACTGAAAGTGAAAAATTAAATTTCCATCCAAATTAATCAAAAGACACAAAGAAGACATACTAGTAAAGAGAACAATCCAACAAGAAGATATAACAGTTGTAAATAATTATACTCAATTATACTCAATTCCAGTGCACCCAACTGCACAAACAAACATTACTTGACATAAAGGAACTTATTACATTCATACAATAATAGTAAAGGAATTCAAAACACTGCCCTCACTAATGGCCAGATGTTTCAGACAGAAAATCAACAAAGACACATCAGATTTAAACTTTACTGTGGACTGTACTTAAGAGACTACAGAATATTATATTCAACAATAAATAAAAACATTTTCTTTTTAGACACTCATGGAACTCTCTACAAAGTTGATTTTATATTAAGGCATGAAGCAAGTCTTAGCAAATACAACAAAAATGTTGAAATAATCTCTTACATCTTTTCAGAAAATAATGGAGTGAAATCAGAAATCAACAAGAAAAACTACAGAAATTATACAAGTACATGGAGATTGAACAGTGCACTTTTAAATGCTAAATCAGTCATTGAAGAAATTAATAAGGAAATTATAAATTCTTAGAATCAACTGAAGAATAAAACAACATATCAGAATATCTGGAGTACAGCAAAGGAAGTTGTAAGAAGTGACATTCATGGCTTTTAGTGCATATATCTAAAAATCCAGATAAATCTCAAATGATGATTTGAGGTCTTAGAAAACAAGAATAAATCAAGTCTAAACAAATAATGATTAAAGCTGAAATTAATGAAATAGAAACAAAATACAAAGAAACAATCAGAGTTGGTTCTTTGAAAAAAATAAACAAGATTGATAAACTCTAGCCAAACTAACCAAAAGAGAGAGAGACAAAATTTTTTTCAAAAACATGAGACAAAAAAATGGGGATAGTACAACAGACACAGATGAAATTCAAAGGATTATTAGAAATATTTTAAAATGTATATTCCAATTCATTGGAACATTTAGAAAGAAACAGATAAAATTCTAGACTCATACGACCTACCAAAACTGAACTAAAGGATATAGAAAATCTGTATATATCAATAATAAGCAATGAGATTAAAGCAGTAATAAAAAGCCTCCCAACTAAAGAAAGGCAAGGACCAGATGGATTCATAGCTGAATTTCACTAGATATTGAAAGAATAACTAATACCAATACTTCTCAAATATTCCATGGAATTGAAAGAGAAGCAATGATTACAAACTTACTTGGTGAAGCCTGCATTAAACTGATACCAAAATTGGGTAAGGATACTTCAAGAAATGAATTAGAACCCAGTATTGTTGAAAAAACATACATATAAAAATCCTTAATAATATACTAGTAAATTAAATTCAACAACACTTGAAATGATCACACACAATGATAAAGTTGTTTTCATCTCAGGGATGCAAGAGTGGTTCCATATATGCAAATCAGTAAATTTTTTCATCCCATGAATAGAACCAAGGACAAAAATGACACAATCATCTCAATCAAGGTAGAAAAAGCTTTTGTGAAATTTAATACCCTTTCATGATAAAAATCCTGAAGAAACTAGGGATAGAAGGAACTTACCTCAACATCATAAAGGCTATATATGACAAATGAACATGAAATCAATAACATACTGAAAGGAAAATATCTGAAAGCATTTTCTCCAAAATCAGGAACAAGAAAAGAATGTCCACTCTTCACCGCTCCTGTTCAATATAGTACTTGAGATATTAGCCAGAGCAATTAGACAAAATAAAGAAATAAAAATGATACAAATAGCCAAAAAAGAAATCAAATTATTCCTAGTTGCAGATGATATGATCCTATACTTACTAGAATCTAAATATTCCACCAGAAGACTCTACAGTTGATAAGCAAATTTAGCAAAGTAGCAGTATACAATAATTAATAGTTTTTCTATATACCAATAAAT
Source organism: Geosciurus inauris (assembly GCA_004024805.1). Lineage (NCBI taxonomy): Eukaryota > Metazoa > Chordata > Mammalia > Rodentia > Sciuridae > Geosciurus > Geosciurus inauris. The sequence continues at coordinate 46,357 of PVHX01010605.1, read as the reverse complement.
CTACTGAGAAAGTTGTCAAGAAAATAATGCCATTCACAATAACTTCAAAAAGAATAAGATGCCTCACTCATACATTGCTGGTGGAACTGCAAATTGGTGCAACCAATCTGGAAAGCAGTATGGAGATTCCTTAGAAAACTTGGAATGCAACCACCATTTGAGCCTGCTATCCCTCTACTCGGTCTATACCAAGAAGACTTTAAAAACAGCAAACTACAGTGATGCAGCCACTTCAATGTTTACAGCAGCTCAATTCACAATAGCTAAACTGTGGAACCAACTTAGATGCCCTTCGATAGATGACTGGATAAAGAAACTGTGGTATATATATACAATGGAATATTACTCAGCAATAAAAGAGAATAAAATTATGGCATTTGCAGGTAAATGGATGGAGTTGGAGAATATCATGCTAAGTGAAGTAAGCCAATCTCAGAAAACCAAATGCCGAATGTACTTGTTGATAAGTGGATGCTGATCCATAATGTGGGGAAGGACATGGGAACAATGAAGGAACTCTATTCACAGAGGTGTAAGGGGGAGGGGGCATGGGGACAGTAAAGGTGGTGGAATATGATGGTCATCATAGCACTAACTTTATGTATGACTGCATATATGTTGTGATTCTATATCACTTACAACCAGAGAAATGAAATGTTATCCTCTAAAATAATAATAATAATAATAACAATAATAAAATTTTTAAATTTGGAAAAAAAGAATAAGATGCCTAGGAAAAAACCTAACCAAGAAGGTTAAAACCCTCTACAATGAAAATAATAGAATATTGAAGAAAGACATTGAAGAGAACACTAGAAAATGGAAAGAATTCCAATGTTCATGGATAGGTAGAATTAATATGGTTAAATGGCCATATTACCAAAAGTGATACACAGATTCAAAGCAATCCCCATCAAAATACCAATAAAAATCTTCACAGAACTAGAAAAAGCAATCTTAAATTTCATGCGGAAGAACAAAAGACGCAGAATAGTCAATGAAATGCTGAACAAAAAGTAAATCTGGAGGCATCAAAGTACCTGACTTCACATTATACCACAAAGTCTTACTAACAAACAGGTTGGTACTGGCATAAAAATAGACAAATAGATTATTGTAACAAAATAGAAGTCATGCAGAAAAGTTCATAAGTCATCTAATTCTTGACAAAGGTGCCCAAAAATTTATTCTAAATAAAAGACATCCTCTTTAACGAGTGATGTTAGGGAAAAATTGGAAATAAAAAACAACTCAAAATGAATCAGAAACCTTAGAGACATAAAAAAAATTGCAACTGCTAAAAAGGAACTCAGGAGAAACACTCCAACATAAAGACATAAGCAGCAATTTCCTCAATAGGACTCCTATGGTTCAGGAAATAACACCAAGAATCAGTTCATAGTGTGGCATCAAACTAAAAAGATTCTGCACAGCAAAGAAAACAATCAGCAGCACAAAGACAACCCACAGAATGGGAAAAAGATCTTTGCCAACTATTCTTTCAACAAAGGACCAATACCCAGAATATTTACAGAACTCAAAATCAACACAAATAAAAGCAAATAACCCATTCAATAAACAAGGAAATGAGCTTAAACAGACCTTCTCATAAGAAAAAGTTCAAATGGCCAACAATTATATGAAAAAAATGTTCCACATTTTTGGCCATCAGGAAAATGTAAATCAAAAATTATGCTGAGTTTCCCTCTTACTCCAGTGAGAATGGCAAGCTAAAGAGAGAAAAAGAAGAAAAAGAGATCTCAAGAAAATAGAAGAGGGAGGGCAGGATAGAGGAAAGGGATTGGGAAAAGGAGGAGAGGAAGGCAAGAGAAGATACTGGCAAATAAAATTGATCAAAGTATATTATGTATGTGGACAAATATGCCACAATGAAACGCACTAGTATGTATAATTATTATGTGGCAATTAAAAATAATAATGCAACTTAAACTCCACTGGGCCAGCCAATGAAGTTTAAGCATTAATATAGCACCCACATGTGGAATTGAAGTTTTTGCTAGAGTAATTCAAATAAATCCATATCTAAATAAAGAGAGGAGGAGGAAACTTGTTGTATATGAAACCTAAGACATTTTACCAGATCTGAAATTTTTCATTGTCATAGAGTCCTCTGAAACATCATTTCACCTAAAAATCTCTTGTTTTAAAAAATCTGTGTGATCTACAATGTCAGAAAAACCTATTGTCAAAGTAGAATTTTCTAATTGCCCAATTTGGAAGAGTTACCTAATTTTACTGATTTTCCACCTGAAAATCCAAATAAAAGTTGTTAACTTTCAATATTTTTTATCATTTCTAGCACATATAGTAAAGGCTCAACAAATGGCAATTCTAACAACTCAAAAAGAAAAACAACACCATTGTTTTGGGCTGAAATAAACTGTCAAAGCTGTAGGGTAAACATTCAGTAAGATTTATTATTTTGAATAAGGAATAGAATTGAACATAAAAATTGGGCTGCAATTTTGATTCAGAAAACATTACATCACTGGGATGATTTGATATATGGTACCTTCAGAACACTGTAACTGTGGTCTCTATTTATATTTCATATATATACAAAATTTGTACAACTTTCAGGCAGTTGGTTAATCCAGTTCAAAGCTGGCCAGCCCTGAGAACATGAGTTGCTCTGAGATCAGGTTTGGGGAATGTTCTTTCTAGCTTTCAACGGTCTGAAAACCTATAAGATAATCCTAAAAAGCCCATTGCCCTATGTGCCATTCTGGAATTGTGACAGTCAGAAGGGATGGAATAGTGCTGATGTATTACAACTGCTGAGGCTGGATGTAAGGGGAATCATCACATATCCTAAAGAGTGCACTTTCAGACAGATGGTGAATTCATCAAGCACCTTCCAGGTTCCACACATTCCACAATAGTCTTTTTTAAAATAATTGCTACCACTTGAGTAGTTCTCTCAGAAAATTACAAGGCTGTCAATTTATTCTCTAGCTTTTAAAATTCCATCACACATTTCCCTAAAGTAACCTATAATGTAAGCCTATAATGTCTTAAATCTCCAAAGCAGAAGTTCCATTCCCTTTATACATTACATTAATATTTTTCTCACTTCCTTAGCTAACTTCTTAGAAGGTACAGACTTTTAGTTCATATTAATGTAGCTCATGATTAATTATTCTGTACCTCATTTGAATTTTTCATCTGCAAAATGAAATATCCATGTTGAAAGAGGTCCAGTATGTTAGAGCACTTTTATATTCATTTGCCATGAAATGTCTTCCTCATTATTTATTATAAAATGAAAAACATTCTTTTACTAAAATTTTGAGATTGAAAGTCTCTTTTTCAAAAGTAAATTTTAGTTGAGCATTCAATTTTCAAGTTTATAGCTTAAGCACTTGCTACAGGTTTTTTTAAGTGTGCTCAAAATGACTATTTATTTAATGCATTGCTTTGTATTACAACTACATAAGGTCTAACAACATTATTATAAACTTGCATCACAGAAATCATAAAATTTCACTTGAATTTTTCTTTCAGTATACATCCAAATGTAAAAGTAACAAAACTAAGAAAGACTAGGCTTTATTGAAGCAAAAGCTCTCTACCTTCCTCTTCTATTTTGCCTAAAGTTTGAGGAATATCATTTCAATAGTTTTATAGGTTCATATGCCACTGGGAAAACATAGAATGCTACTTATCCTAGAACTTTATGAAGGTACATCAGAAACTGTCATCTCTAAATATCTGGTCTCCATCTTCCTTAGAAAAACAAAAAACTTTCTAGCCATTCAGAACAAAAGTACATTTTCTTTCTGTCCTCTTAGCTAGATGTGGCATGAAATAATAGTCTGGGTGAAGAATATAAGCAGAAGAATCTCATACCTGACTCCCAGAATGGAAAATGATTCTGTCCTCCCTTCTGTCTTCATGCCCTCATGTACTGTAATATATTATGTTGCCTGAATCTTGCCTAGCCACCTTGGCCAATGCAGTGGTGACTAGAACATAAGTTAACAATGTGACCATTAATTCAGTTACAATACACACTTACGCACAATGTAAAGGTGCATATTTACCAAGACAATGTTACTTCTCAGATTCTCCATTAGTCTTGTGTTTACTTGGGTTTATATTAAAATATCCAAATAATTTATATCTATAATTCAAATTGTGTTAGTATACAACATGACAGGCAATCAGGTAAATATTTTGTCACAATGAGATATCTAAACAATGCCTATTTTCTTTTCCTAAAGAATCTTTTCTGCACATAGAGCACTTACTTTTAGCACACTAGATCATAACATTAAATATAATTCCATTTCAGCTCACGATACATTGGTACCAACTCAGATAACAATGTCTCTGATATCCAACACTTCCTGGTGTCTTCTCCTTTTAAATATATCAGGACATTATCTCATGAGTACCCAAATAATTCACTCTTATGTGCTCTTGAAACTATGTTGAATATAGACACAGGAAATGAGAGCTGATGAAAGGAAACTACAAAGCCTATGAATAGGTGAATAGGATAAGCTAGCGACATGTCTCATGAGTCAAATGAGATTTTAGAAATACTCAAAATATACGCATTTGAATCATAACAGTTGAAAGGGTCATTTATTATCATTTACCTTTGATGTTACCTAGTAATATAGCAGTTAATTCTCCACCATCTCCCTAACTGAAATATACTTAAGCAAAGAAGGATGTTTTGTCCTTATTTTCTAGAATACTTAATCCAGAACATTCTGGAGTGTGCTTTTCAAAAAATGTATCATCTTTTAATGAGTAAATTAACCATAGAAAAAGTAACTGAACAACTAGAATTGTTTGATTTTGATTTTACATTGTACCTGTGCCTGCAACATGGTCAGTTTTCATTCATTATTTGTAAAATGGATAAGAGTTACAAAAAAGCAAGTGCCAAAGAATCACAAGAGCACAGATTCAGGTCAGTCCAAAGCTTAAGGAAAATCTGACAAATCATATTTTCCAAATGAGCAAGAATCAAAATCAGGAGATAGGAATATGATGGTAATAGCAGCATCTTTCACACATCACCTGATTTTTCCCTCCCACCTACCCCATGAACTCAAACTTTCATATCAGTTTCAGAGATGCAAAAACTGAGCTTTGTAGGACTTCACACAGGTTGCCAGAACTGCAATCACTATGACAGGTTGAATTAGAATATCAACAAAAGCAAGAGCAAATGCCAAGGTAGACATATAAGTTCACGAAGATCAAGCCAATCCCTTAATTATGTATGAAATGACTGATCAAAATGCCAAAAGGCTCTTCCAAACTGGACTGATAACGTATCTCAATATGTTGAAACTAATAATTTAGTATATTATGTTAGCAATTTCTTTACTGGTTGAAATAGAATTGTAACAATATCCCTTCCAGGCAATGTTCAAAATATTCAAATAAGGTAAAGTACAGAAGAATTATTTTAAAATATATTAAATCACAATTCATGACAAAGCTTAATACTTTCTTAGGAATAGAATAACTATTGGATGCTTTATTGATAAGAAGTAGTATATTGTATTTGTCTTTTATTTAGTTACCATTTGGGGAAGAAGCGTCTGGATCCATAGTATACTCACAGACACAGTATACCCTGGTGGTTCCGATCACAGATTATCTGGATTTGAATCTAGGCTCTACCAATTGCCAGCTCTGTTGCTAGCAAAAGCTTTTAATTTTTCTGTGCCGCAGTGTCTCATATATAAAGTGGCAAAAATAATAGTAATTACTCCATAGAATTGTTGAGAGCATTGTTGTATATTACATATGTAAGATGATTAGAATGGGACATGGCATGTATTGAGAACTCAGTAAGTTTTAGTGTATATTATAGTTATTTCCCAATCCAAATATAAGTAACCTGTACTGTGATGGATTTCTTTCCTATTCCCAAAACATAAATGAGTTTTTTAACATTAATATAGTGTATTAAAATGTAGAAGATTTATTTGTACATTCACAAAAATGTATCAAACTTGCAAGTATATTATTTTCCCATCTTTTCTATGTCTTTGTCTTGTAGAAGAAGAAGGAAGAAAGAAGGGAAGCCAACTTAAAAACTGTCATAGTGAGACATTTCTAAGGTTAAGAGCATTGTCTATACAAAGCTTTGATTTCTCACCTTTTCAAAAGGTTTAAGAGTGCATATTTCCCTCTAACTGATTAGACAGTTTCACAACCAAATTATAGCCCCAAGTTTATCAAAATACTCAGTGAAACCATGTAATCAAATGTAAGAATTTGATTATCACCTGAATTAACTCATGAAGCCTAGTCGTGGCAAGGCAATGATTTCTGCCTCACATATTGAAGGTCTCTACATTTTGGGCTCTTCACTGGCCAATTTAAGTACAAATTTAGTTTATCTCATTAATTGCACTTTTATCCAGAATAAATTTCTGTAACACTGGAAAAGAGCGGCGTTCTTAGGAAAATAGTCTTTCCTAATATAATAAGAGCAATATGAAGAGTATGCTTACTTAATTCTATGGAAAATCAAGGTCTATTTCACATTAGTGAGTTTGAGTTACTGGTATGCTGTCACAATCTGAAATATCCAAATAATTTCCAATTTGTATCCAGTATTTCTGCTCTCTTGATTGGGTCCTACAGGCTTCAGGGAACACATAGTCAAAAGATTGTTTTTAAAAAATCAATTCAATTTAGGTCTTGCTCCATTATGGTGACACCAGTGTACTTACCAGCCCTTCTGAATAATATTTAACCTCATCTAAAGTGGATATCAGAGATATTTTTTCTAGTGAAACTAATGAATAAATACATATTTCATTGATTAGCTTTTGCCATGCCCAACCTCACCACTGCCCAAATTTGTTATTAGCACACACCAAAACACTGTGAAATAGTTAACCTATCACTTAGGAAATGTTCTCTTGATGATGGGATCTTGGTCTCTGGAAGCAATACAGACAAGTACATAGGACAGAATGCCTGATGATTAATACGAAGAAATGATGATTTCTCAAAGGAGATCATCACATGTTTTAAGTGAAAACTAACCACAACTCAGCCCATAAATGGGAAAAGGCCAGCTTCAAATGACTATGGCAGAGGAACACCAAACTTATTTTAATTGTTCTTCTTCACTTTCACCCTACTAAATATGTTCAGTAAGCTGGCTAGAAGAAATCATCATACTGTATGACATTTACCATATCTAATGCCACAAAGAAGAAGGATGAATACACACACACACACACACACACACATACACACACACAGGGCTGTACACCACAAGAGAAATAGCTGATAGGATAGAGTCACAGGGGAGGGAGAGCTCTTGTGAGCCTGGAGAATGTGGACTATCTGAGTGGATGACATCAATAAAGTGCAACTGCCAAGACAGGTCTAAACCATCAACAGATGAGGTACAGTTGATTATGCAAAATTGAGAACCAAATATGCTAAAGATCAAGATTTTACTGACATCCAAGACTATAAAATTAAAGCACAGATTCCTGAAGGAAGTAATTGAGACTAGTTGAAAGTCCATTTATAAGGATTTTTTCAAACACATTAGATCAAACAAAAATGAGTATATGATAAAGAACAATCTTCTACTGACCAAGGGAGGGACTAATTGTCCTCAACTTTTCCTGGATACTGATTTTATATTTCTTTCAGGCCAATTTTCAGCCTATGGCATCAATTTTATAGTGAGAAATTATTTAGTAAGGTATATGCCTGAGATTTTTAAATTCACTTCTCCTTTTAATGAACCAGGCTGTATTCATAAGTTTTTCATGGTTTGCCACTTCCGTTTTACATTTCAGCTCTATTAAATAGTCTTGTGTGTTCTCACTAATGTTCTAACCCATTTTCAATTCTATACAAATGCAAAAGAAAAGATATTTATCTCAACTAAATGTCAAAATTAGATTTTGAATTAGCACACCCTGAATTCATGACCTGTTTTCATCTCTGCTTTGTCTCATTTTAAAATAGTGTAACAGTGCTTCAGGTGCAGTATTTAGCAGAAAATCAAATCTCTGAATAAGAGTCCTTTTGTATTTTCACACATCTACAAAGGTTTACAAATGGACATGTTTTAAAGTCTTTAAAAAGCAAAGCCTTGCTTCAGACTCTTAGACATAATTTTTTTTCATCAAAGAAGATTCTCTTTTTAAAAAGCAGTATTATTGAAGTAATTAAGTAATCAACATACAATAAACTACAGATATTTAGCATGTACAGTGTGATGTTTAGACATATGTAAAGCCCATGAAAGCATCACCACAACCAAGGTAACAAACATATCTTTTACTACCCAAAATATATTTACTCATTAGTGATCCTACTCTATTCTATCCTTTGTTATCACTCTTTCCATAAGCAAGCCAGCAGATGCTAAATATGAATGTGCACATTCCACATATATAAGGAATATCCTCACAAATTATTATGTGGTATGTGTGGGTGTGTGTGTGTACTTCTTTCTCTCAAAGTAAGCATTCTAGATCCTTCCATCTTATAGCACATACCAAGAACTCATTCCATCGTGGAGATATAGCAGTTTCTTTATTCACTCACCTCTTGATGAACATGAGGGTTGTCTCCAGTTTTTGGTTACTACAAACAAAACAGTTATAAATATTGCATGTAAGCCTTTGCATAGTCATGTTTTTGGCATGGTTGGCTGGATCATGTGCTGGATGTGCGTTTGACTCTTTATGAAACTCCAGATTAATAGATTGTATTATTTCACCATCCTGCCCAGAATGTAAGAGGATTCCAATTGCTTCACATCCTTGACATCATACTAGATCAATCTTTTTAATTTTAGATTAAAATGTAAGCAAGTATCAGCTGGTGGTGCTTTTAATTAGCAATTTTTAATGTGTAATTATGAGATTTTGATTGAAAATTTGAATCTGTAAATCAATTCAGGGAAATTTGAAATTTTAATAAGAAATCCCTCAAATTATGAGCTCAGTATAGTCTCTATTTCACTCAGAAATGCTTTGCAAGCAGTCATGAAAAGTAAGAGGCCTAAATTACCAGACCTTAAATTATACTGTAGAACTATAGTAACAAAACAGCATGGTATTGGCACAAAAACAGACATGTACAGCAATGGTACAGAATAGAAGACACAGAGACAAACCCACATAAATACAGTTATCTCAAACTAGACAAAGGCACCATAAATATACACTAGAGAAAAGACAGCCTTTTCAACAAATAGTGCTAGAAAAACTTGAAATCCATATGTAGCAAATTGAAATTTTGCTCTCTCTCACCCTGCACAAAAATCAACTTAAAGTGGACTAAGGATCTAGGCATTGGACAACAGACCCTACACCTGCTAGAAGAAAAAGTAGGCCCAAATCTCCATCATGTCAGCTTAGGATCTGATTTCCTTAACAAAACTCCTAAAGTGCAAGAAGTAAAATCAATAATAAATAAATGGGACAGAATCAAACTAAAAAACTTCTTCACAGCAAAGGCAACAATCAAGAATGTGAAGAAAGCCCACAGAATAGGAGAAAATCTTTGCCACCTGCACCTCAGATAGAGCATCAGTCCTCAGGATATATAAAGAACTCAAAAAATTTAACACACACACACAATAATCCAATCAATAAATGGACATAAGAACTGAACAGGCACTTCACAGAATAAATACAATCAACAACTATATGAAAAAGATGCTCAACATCACTATCAATTACAGAAATGCAAACTACACTGAGATTCCATCTCACTCTAGTCAAAATGACAATTATCAAGAATACAAGCAACATTAAATATTGGCGAGGATGTGGGGGAATAGTACACTCATGCATTGCTAGTGGGACTGTAAATTGGTGCAACCACTCTGGAAAGCAGTATGGAGAGTCTTCCGTAAACTTGGAATAGAACCACCATTTGATCCAGTTATACCACTCCTCAGTATATGCTCAAAGGTCTTAAATTCAGCATACTATAGTGATGCTGCTATACCAATGCTTATAGCAGCTCAATTCACAATAGATAAGCTATGGAACCAACCTAGGTGCCCTTCAACAGATTAATGAATAAAGAAAATGTGGTCTGTATACACAATGGAATATTACTCAGCCATAAAGAAGAATGAAATTATGGCATTTGCTGGAAAATGGATAGAATTGGAGAATATCATGCTAAGTGAAATAAGCCAATCCCAAAAAACAAAAGGTGAAATATTCTCTCCAATACGAGGATACTAACACAATAAGCAGGGCAGATAGAAATTCACTGAATTAGACAAAGAAGAATGAGGAAAGGGAGCGTGCGGGAATAGGAAAGACAATAGAATGAATCAGACATTACTTTCCCATGTTCACATATGAATAGATACCAGTGTAACTACATATCATGTACAACCACAAGAATAAGAAGTTATACTTCATGTATGTATATTTCAAAATATATTCTACTGTTCTGTATATCTAAAAAGAACAAATAAAAATTTTAAAGATAATGCTTTGCAATTTTTATTATAGAAGTTCACATTCAATTCAAATTTATTTCTATTTCATATTTTTATGCTATTATAAATAGCACATTTTATTCCAAGTTTTATTATTTATTGCTAGTATTTAGAAATAAAATGGAACTTTTATATTGAGCTTTCATCCTGCAATCTTGGTAAACTCATTAGCTCTTGTAGCTTTTTTTTTATTTGGTATATTCTTTACATTTGCTACCTTAGATGACTGTATCATCTGTGCAGGAAAAAGGACAATTTTACCTATTTCTCCTCCATTTGGATATGTTCTTTTTTTTTTCCTGTTCTTAATGCTACCTAGAACCTTTAGTACAATATTAAATAGAAGTTCTAAGAATAATCATCCTTGTCTTATACCTTGATCTTAGAGATAAAATACACAATCTTTCACCATTTATTATCATGTTAGCTTGCAGCTTTCATCTTGTGCCTTTTTATCAGTTTTAGGAAATTCCCTTTTGCTCCCAGTTTTCTGAGAATTTTTCTCAAGAATGAATGGATCTTTTCATATACTCTCTCTGCATCTATTGAGATTATCACAATTCTCCTTTGTTTGTAATTATAATGCATTTCATTGTATTATAATATTAAACAAATCTTTCATTCTTTACATAAATCCCAGGATTACCATGCAGTATCCTTTTTAAATATTGAGGAGTTTAATTTGCAAAATTTTTTTTTATAATTTTATATTCGTATTCATGGTGAATATTGGCATGTATTCTGTTCTTGTAATATCTTTGGCTGATTTTCTGTTTCAGTAATGCTAATTTTACAGAATGAATGGGAAATGTTCCTTCCTCTTCCCTGTATGATTTTTGTATTACTGATATTATTTCTTCCTCAAATGTTTGGTAGCATTCACCAGTGGACTAGGAGTTTTCTTTGTAGGAAAGTTTCCAATTACAATTTCAATTATTTTAATAGATTATATGGGACTGCACAGTTTATCTATTTTGTGTATATGTGAATGGTGGCCATTCATAGAAGGTATTTGTTCATTTTTTCAAGGAAATGTTTTTTTAACTAAGTTATTAAGTTTATTGGCATAAATTATTTATTTTCTTGAAATCCTCTTCATACCTTCAGGATCTATAGTGGTTTCATCTCATTATTTACATGGTAGTTTGTATCTTATTTATTTATTTGTTTATTCATTTGTTTATTTTTATGATCAGCCTGCCTAGCGATTTAAGAAGTTTATAGATTTTCTCAGGGAATCACCTTTCAGTTTTATTGACTTTTTACATTGTATTTATGTTTTCTATTTCCTTGACTTTTATTCTTTATCATTATTAGTTCCTTTATCATATAAAATTTTGGGTTTAGTTTGCTCTTATTTTTTTCTAGTTTCCTAATGTAGAAATTGAAGCCACTAATGTGGCTTTTTTAAAATTTCTAATCTATGTATTAAGTGTTGTACATTTTCACTAAGTATAGTTTAGCAGCATTACACAAATATTGTTATGCTGAATTTTTAATTCTCACTCAGTTTAATATATGTTATAATTTTTTTTGGATTTCTCTTTTGCCTCCTGGCTTCTTTACAAATATATAATTTAGTTTCAACTATTTGGGGTTTCCCTAGATACTTTTCTGTGTTTGGTTTCCAATTCCATTGATACGAGAGAACACATTTTGTATAGCTTGAATACTTTTAAATTTACTGAAACATTTTTGGCCTAAAATATTTAACACTAGCTTGATAAATAGTCCTTCAAAAAATTTTTAAATGTATAATCTTCTGGTTTGGGTAAAGTATTTTGTAACCTTTAATGAGGCCATTGAACTTGGTGAATATGTTGTAATATTCTTTGTTTGAGCATTATAATTATATATAGTATTTGGGTTCATTTTGACAAAATCATGCATGAGAAATATTAGATTTCATTTCTAACTCCTCCTTTTCCTTCTCTTCTTCCTCCCCCTATTCTCCTTCCTCTACTCTACTAAACTTCTTTTCTTTTACATATACATAAAGATGAAATTCCCTTTGGTAGTTTTATATATGAATATAACATTGATTTTTAAAAATTCATTCCATTTCTCTTCCCCTTTCCATTACTTCCTCCCTCATGCTCATTCTCCTGCTATTCCACTGATGTTTTCTGTATCTCTATGATATCCAATCATTTCCCAACCAGTGTTTCCTTATTTCGCTCTAGCTTCCACATATGAGAGAAAATACTTGACCCTTGATTTTCTGAGTCTGTTTATTTTTTTTTATTCAGTTAACATAATTTTCTCCATTTCTATCCATTAACAGGCAACTGCCATTATTTCATTCTTCTTTTTGGTTGTGTAAAATTACATTGTGTATATATAACACATTTTCTTAATCCATTCATCTATTAACAGGCATCTTGGTTGAATCCATAATTTGCCCATTGTGAATTTTGCTGCTATAAACACTAAGGAGGCTGTATCACTCTAGTATGCCAATTTTAGATCTTTGGATAAATACTGAGGAATAGGATAGCTGGGTCATATGGGCTTCCATTCCTAGTCTTTTTCTGAGGAATCTCCACACTGTTTTCCAGAATGGTTTTATTAATTTGCAATCTCACCAACAATGTTAAGTGTGTACCTTTTCCCCATATCCTCACCAGCATTTATATTATTGATGTTCTTGATAATTGCCATTCTTATCAGAGTAAGATGAAGTCTCAGTATAGTTTTTATTTATAGTTTATAAATAAAATACCTTTATTTATTTTTATGTGGTGCTGAGGATTGAACCTAGTGCCTCCCACATGGTAAGCAAGTGCTTTACCACAGAGTCACACCCCTAGCCTCTTAGTATAGTTTTGATTTGTATTTCCCTAATTGCTAGAAATGCTGAAAATTTTTCATATATTTCTTGACCATTTATGTTTCTTTTTTGAGAAATTTCTGCTTAGTTCCTTTGCCCACTTATTGATTGGGCTATTTGATTTTTGTTGTTGTTTTTAATTTTGTGGCTTCGAGTTTTTTGAGTTCTTTATATGTTCTGGATAATAATCTCCTGTCAGGGGAGTAACTGGAAAAGATTCTCTCCCATTCTATATAATCTCTCTTCACTCAGTTAATCATTTCTGTTGCTGTGCAGAAGTTTTTTAATTTGATATCATCCCACTTATTGGTTCTTGGTTTTATTTCTCAAGGTTTAGGGGCCTTTTGAGGGAGTTGGTTCCTGCACCTACATTATGGAATGTTGATCCTATGTTTTCTTCTAGGTTTCTGGTCTAATTTCTAAGTCTTTGATCCATTTTGATTTCAATTTTGTACAGGGTGAAAATAGGGATCTAATCTCCTCTGACAGGAGATTAATATCCAGAATATGTAAAGAACTAAAAAACCTCAAAGCCAAAAAAACAACAAACAAATAGCCCAATCAATAAAAATCATTTTTTTCTACATATGAATTTCCAGTTTTCCCAGCACCATTTATTGAAAAGCCTGTCTTTTCTCCTATATTCATGTTTGACACCTTTGCAAGTATCAGGTGACCATAAATTTAGGTTTATCTCATGTTTTCTATTCTGTTTCATTGATCTTCATGTCTATTTTGATGCCAATGCCATGTTCCTTTTTGCTACTAAAGCTCTGTAGTATAATGTGAGATCAGGAATTGCGATTACCTCCTGCAACATTTTTCTTGTTTAGAATTGTTTTGTCTATTCTGGGTCTCTTATTCTTTCAAATAAATTTTAGGAGCTATTTTTATCTAGCTCTTTGGAGAATGTTGTTGGTATTTTAATGGGAGTTACATTGAATGTGTATGCTGTTTTTAGAAGTATGGTCATTTTGGCAATATTAATTCTGCCTATCCAAGAAGTTCGTCTTTCCATTTTTTTAAGTCCTCTTCAATCTTTCTTCAGTGTTGTATAGTTTTCATAATAGAGTTTTTTTCACTCCCTCAGTCAGATTAATTCTCAGGGTTTTGTTTGTTTTGTTTTGTTGTTTTGAAGTTATTCTGAAGGGAATTGTTTTCTGATATCTTTCTCAGTTGAATCACTGTTGGAGTATAGAAAAACTATTGATTTATGAGTGTTGATCTTGTATCCTACTAATTGCTAAATTAATTTATCAGCTCTAGAAGTCTGGTGCAGTGTTTCAGGTATTCTAGATAAATGATCATGTCTTTAGCAAACAGTTTGACTTTTTTTTCTATTTGTATCCCTTTAATTTTATTCTCTTGTATGATTCAAGAACTATAATAGAAAAGGTAAGGGTAGACATCTTCATCTTCTTCCTGATTTCAGAGAAAATGGTTTTAGTTTTTCTACATTCAGTATGATGTTGGCTATGAATTTGTTGTGTATAGCCTTTATCATGTTGAGGTAAGTTCCTTCTATCCCAAGTTTCTCCATTGTTTTTAACATGAACAGTTGCTGTATTTCTTCAAAGTCCCTTTCTGCATTTATTTAATAATTATATGATTCTTGATCTTAATTCTATTTAAGTTGTGAGTTACATTTATTGATTTGTGTGTTCAATCAACTTTGCATCCTTGGAATAAATCCCACTTGATCATAGTGTACAATATTCTTAATATGTTCTAATGCAGTTTGTTAATACTTTATTGTAATTTTTGCATCTATGTTTGTCAGGGATATTGATCTGTAGTTTTATTTCCTAGGTGTATTTTTTCTCTGATATCAGGGTTATACTGGCTTCATAGAGTGTGTTAGCTTCATAGAGTGTGTTTAGGAATGTTCTTTCCCTTTGAATTTAATGGAATAATTTTAGAAAGGCTGGAATTAGTTCTTCTTTAAAAGGCTAGTAGCTCTCTAATGAGAATACATTTGGTCCTGGGCTTTTCTATGTTGGTAGGCTTTTAATTGCTGTTTCAATTTTGTTACTTGATATTGGTCTGTTTAGGTTTTCTATATCTTCCTGGTTCAGTTTGGACAAATTGTATGTCTAGAAACATGTCAATGACCTCTAGATTTTGCAATTTTTTGGTGTATAAATTTTCAAAATAGTTTCTAATGGTCCTGTAGATTTTGGAACTATTTGTGGTAATAACTTTTTATATCTCTAATCTTGTCCATTTGGATCTTCTCTTTCTTTCTTTGGCCAGTTTGGGTAAGGGTTTAACAGTGTTATTTACTTTTTTGAAGAGCCAACTCTTTGCTGCATTGATTCTGTGTGTTGTTTTCTTTTATTCTCAATTTAATTAATGTTGGCTTTGATTCTTATTTCTTGTCTTCTACTAAAATTGAAGTCATTTTGTTCTTTTCCTAAGCCTTTGAGGTGGAGCATAAGCTTATTTATTTGGGATATCTATTTTTTTAAAGGTAGGCACTCAGCGCAATGAATTTTCCTTTTAGTACTGCTTTCATATTGTCTCAAAGATTTTGATATGTTCCACTTCATTTTCATTTGTTTCTAAGAATTTCTTCTCTCATTTTTTCTTTGATACATTTTTCATTTAAAAGAGTATTAATCTCTGTGTATTTGTGTGGTTTCTATTATTTTTCATGCTGTTGATTTCTAGTTTCATTCCACTGTAGTCTGATAGAATGCGTGGGACTATATCAACCTTTTTGTATTTGCTAAGACTTCTATTGTGACCTAGAATATATGTGTTTTGGAAAGATTTCATGAGCTGCTGAAAAGAAAGTGAATCCATGTTTTGGGGTAAAATAGTCTGTAGATATCTACAAGTTCCATTTAATTTATAGTATTATTTATGTTGGATATATCTTTATTGATATTATGCTTTGGTGACCTGTCTATTGGTAATGATGGTGCATTGAAATCACCAAGTATTACTGTATTGGGATCTATCTAAAATTTAATATCAAGGAGTATTTTTTAATGTGAGTGGATGCATTGAGATGGACTTATATATTTACAATATATAAATATATTTATATTCTTGTTGGTTGTTCTATTTACCAGGATATAATGGCCTTCTTTTTCTCTTCTGATTAATTTGTCTTGATATCAGCATTGTTAGATATAAGGATACCTGCTCTGGTTTGTTTTCAAACTCCATTTGCATGAAATATATTTTTCCATCTTTTACCTTCAGCCTATGAGTACCTTTGCCTATGACATGTGTCTCTTTCAAAGTGTATAGTTGGAACTTGTTTTTCAATCCATTCTTCTATGTCTTTTAATTTGAGAAGTTGAGACCATTTATCATCAGTGTTATTATAGATATGTGTTTGTGGTGTGCTGTCATTTTGATTTTTTGTTATATTTTATTCTGCCTTGATTCTTGTTTAGTTGACTAGATCTAGAGTTTGGGATTTTATTTTTAGGTTCCTCTATCTGCAGTTTATGTTTGAGGATTCTTTGTAGTTCTGGTTTAGTTGTCATGTATTCTTTTAGTTTATCTTTGCCTTGGAAAGATTTTATGTCCTTGTTGAATACTAGAGTTTTTGCTGGGTATAGTGATCAGGATTGGCAAATGTTTTCTTTTATAGTTTGGATAGCTCGTTCTTGGCCCCACTTGATTTTAGCGTCTGTGTTCAGAAGTCATAAGTGAGCCTTATCAGTTCACCTCTAAATGTGACCTCATGCTTTTCTCTTGCAACTTTTAAAATTCTTTCCTTATTTTCTATGTTAGGCATTTTGATTATGATGTGTCTTGGAGAAATTCTCTTCTGGTCTGGTTTATTTGGGATCCTATATGCCTCTTGTGTGTATATGTCCATCTCATTTCTGAAATGGAAAAACTTTTCTGTGACTATCTCATTGAAAATATTTGTAATACCATTAGCTTGTATCCCAGTGATTCTCAGATTTGGTCTATTGATGTTGTCCCAGAGTTCTTGTATATTCTGATTATGTTTTGTTTTGAGTTTTTCTGTTTTGTTTTGTTTTGTTTTGTTTTGCTGTTTTCCATGTACTCAAATTCATGAGTCCTGTCTTCAAGTTCTGTCCTCAAACACTGAAGTTCTATTTTCTACACAATCTAATCTGTTGGTCATGATTTCAAATAAATTTTTAATTTGATTCATTGTCTTTCATGTCCTGGGGGTTCTGATTGGTTTCTTTGAAATATTTCTATTTCTTCATTGAAATGATCTTTCATTTGAATCTTCCTTGGGATTCAGAGACTGAATGGTCCACTTAAATATTCTTTGTGCCTATTTGTCTTTCTTGTTCAGGTGTTTTCTGGGATTGTTTTTTAAGTTAGCTGTGGGTGTTCCCCATTTATTTCCTTATCTCCCCAATTCTATAAGTTGAACTTATGTTAAGGCTCAGGTGGGGTTAGATCTTGTGTGGGGTGAGATTCACTGTTGTTTGGCCAGGTTGTAAGAATTTCTCAGCATCAGGCTCTACTCTGTAATCTTGAAATGTTCCAGTCACTTTACTTTCTAGCCCCTCTTAAAAGAAGGGAAATCCAGGAATAGCACTAATGTCAGTAACTAATGCATGAAGATAAATGTCCAGTGTCTACTTTGATGTTTGTAACATTAATTGTCATCTACATAGGAATGGTGGAGTCAGTAATAAACATAAGTGTACCAGCAATACAAAACTGTAAACTAGATCTGGCATTCAACATCAAGTGTCTACTATGTCATCCACAGAATTAATAATCACCTCAACATGAATGGGGTATGAATTGCATAAACCATATAATTCTATTATTCAGTGGGATTACCATTTCTTCAAAAATAAAATAGGATGGGAAGATGGGCAAAAGTTTGAAATACTTTTTTTAAAAAGTGATTAGAGGAGAAGCAGGAGGCAGGTAGCAGACGACAGCTATAAAGAAGAAGGAATAAAAGATTAACTGAAAGTGACAAAAAAAGAAATTTTGGTTAGTAGAGTAAGAGATAAAGAAAGGAAGACAAGAGGGGCCAGAACCAAGGTATGAGCAAACCAGCAGCTGTAAGATCTAATCAACTCAAACCCTCCTATACTTGAACCTTACCTAAAACAAATCAAGCCTAAATAATAAACACGTGCAGAAGGGAGCAATTAATGCAGACAAATTATAAGAACATATTTAAATTTTTCTCAAACTTATTCATGCAGCAAGTAACACCCACACATGTACACATAAGCAAAATCATGCATAATAGTAAAAAGCAAAAAGTAATACAATACAGTGAAATGATGCTTGGAAATTTTTTTAAATAATTATTTTTTAGGGGCTGAGGATATAGCTCAGTTGTTAGAGTGCTTGCCTTGCATGCACAAGGCCCTGGGCTCAATCTCCAGCACCACAAAAACAAAACAACCAAACCAAAATCCAAAGCCAGCCTCAGCAACAGCGAGGCGCTAAGCAACTCAGTGAGACCCTGTCCCTACATAAAACACAAAATAGGGCCGGGGATGTGGCTCAGTGGTCGAGTACCCCTGAATTCAATCCCTGGTACCAATAATAATTATTATTTTTTAAAATATAAATAATAATTATTATTTTTTAAAAAAGGATAAAATATAGTAAAAATGAGAGTATGAATAAGAGAAAAAAGTAAAAATAAAAAGGAGAAGAAAGAAAAAAACCTTACTGAGAAACAAGGAGATTATTTCTGCTGAGGTGGTCAAAACGGTTGACAGGGATGGAATTTCAATTTTCATATTTGCTTTTGGCTTTCTGCCTTTTGTGTTGAGGTCTGCTACCTATTTCAGTCTCTCTGGTTCAAGCGTCTTCTGCGAATTTTCTTTTTTTTAAGTTGGCTGCAGGTGTTCACAATTTCCAGTCACTGCTAGCAGTTGTACTGGCAAACACTTACGTTGGCCCCCAACTGGGATACACAGGGCAGTGGCAACTCAGGTGTGTTTCTGCCCCACCTGGCATTTGCACAAACCATGGTGCCAGCGGAGGCAGAAGAGTCAGGGCTGCAGAGGTTTTATCCACCAGGTACATGCAAAGTGGGAATTTCTTTTTTCCTCTTGGGGGCATGCACAGATGCAACTGCGATAGCTTTTCCTGTTGGGCACATGGCCTCATGGTCGTAGAGGTGCGGGTGCCACAGGTGGATGTCCCTGTAGGGTCACGTTGGGTGAATGGTTACTGTGGTGGGTGCTTGTGCCATGGCAATTTTTTGCCAAGCACTCTAGCAAAGCTCTGCACCCCTCTTTTTTCGCCCAGGAGCATTTTCTGCACCTGGAGAATTTCCCAGTTTGGGGGAACTAATTTTTAATTTGCATGCACTAAGTTGCCAACCCTACTGACTCCGTGTCCATTAAAATCAACCTTTCTCTCTAACATTCAGGTTTCCCGAAGCCAGTTTTTCTTTCTGCCAGCTATATCAGCTCCTTTGTGTGTGGTACCCTTCCCCTTCGCTGGCGGCCAGGCTGCGCTTCTCTTATTTCTTAACATTCAAGTTTCAGACTTGGTGCGTCTGTATAATTTTAATTTTTTTAACAGTTCAGTACTAAGTTTCCATGAGTTCCCTTTGGTTACCACCTCACTCAGTAATCTGGCTTTGTACATGCCATGCCGAGTGCCTACTGTGACGTGTTTCTTTTTTCTCATCTGCCATCTTCTCTGCTCCATGTTGTGATATTCTTACAGATTTAGTCTTCCTGGCTTATCAGTTATTAAAATTAATGGCACCGAAATTTCCAACTATAATTATGAATTTGTCTACTTTTCCTTACCAATTTCTGTTTTGGCCTCATGTATTTGAAAAAAGTATCATGTGCATAAGCATGTAGGAATATTGTGTCCTCTTCATGAATTGAACTTCCATCATTAGGAAATTATTTCTTAGTCTCTGACATTTTTTCTGAAATCTTTTTGGGGTAATCTATAGCACTGCAACTTTGTATTGATTATTCTTAGCATGCTATGCCATCTTTTATTTTTAGCCTCTCTGTACCTGTACATTTGCTGGATTTTTTTTCTTAAAAGCATATTTTTAATCTTACCTTGACAATCTTTGTTAATTGACAACATGTCATTTATTATGACTTTTGATATGGTTGTTTATATTTACATCTGGTTGTTTCCTAGTTATTCCTTCTAAGTTTGTACCCTTTTACCTCTTTTCTGGAAATTGGATTAATTGAATACTTTTATGATTATATTTTATCACTTGAGTAGACTAACTAGGCATAGCTGTTTTTTTATTTGATACCTTAGGGTTTGTGGTTTGCATTTTAAATTTACCACCTTTGACCTTCAGTTCTCTTTCCCTAATACTGCGCTTGTCATACATTTAACTTTTTAGACCTTTTCACCCCCATCTTGCGATTTTTAATCATTCTGTTATCATATACAGATAAAAAGAATAAAGTTAAAAGAATAAAGTATCAATATGTTTCCACAGATTTATCTGTGCTCTTTTTTCCTTTTTATACATTCATATTTCTATTTGTTACTATTATTCTGCTATAAGACTTCTTATCATCTATCTTGTAGAATGGGTACAGTAGAGGTATTTTTTGCTTTTTTATGTCTAAAAAAGAGTATCATTGTGCTTTTATTTTTAAAAGAAGTCTTATTGGCAGAGTATTCTATGTTGATGGTGTTTGTTTTCCCTTCCAATACATTTAAAATATTTCATCACTATTTTGTCACATTGTAACTGAAAGCTCAGTCCTTTTTTTTTTTTTTTTTTTGATACTGGGCATTGAACTCAGAGGTACTCGACCACTGAGCCACATCCCCAGCCCTGTTTTGTGTTTTATGTAGAGACAGGGTCTCACTGAGTTGCTTAGTTGCTGAGGCTGGCTTTGAACTCCTGATTCTCCTGGGTCAGCCTCCCAAAGTGCTGGGATTACAGGCGTGCACCACCATGCACAGCTAAAAGCGTGGTCCTTGTCCTCAAAGCCAATCAAATAACAAGGACACGGTTTTGAGAAAAAGAAAAAAGAAGGTTTATTTCTTTGCTAGCAAAGTAAAAAAACAGACAAAATTCCTGTCAAGATGGAGCTCACATTCTACTGGGGGAGACTCACAAAGGGTGGGGTATGAAAAATTGTGGGCATAGTGTAAAGTATAGTTGGGTGGCCCACAACATCCCACTGGGAGGGTAACTTCTGAGTACTATGTGGGAAAAGGGAAAATCTGATGAAATATAGGCATATTGGGGAAGCAAGAGCATTTGAAGAAGAAATACAGAAGACCAAAGTTTTGAGAAGAGATCATGCTTGGCACATATGAATAAAAGCAAGGAGTCAGTGTGGCTAAAGTAGAGAGAAAAATAAAAAAAAGTTGTGGGGAATCAGATCTTAGAGTCTGGGAGGTCATAGTAACAGCTGTGGATGTTTCTGTGGTGGAGATGTGAAGCGGTCATTACACCTGATCTGGCTCATGTTGCACCAAGACCACCCTGGCTATATTGTTGATAAAGTAGAGAAGGTCAAGGACAGAAAAATGGATTGCAATCATCTCGGAAAATAAATGACTAGGGCTTGGGCATTAAAGTGGTCAAATTCTGGATTTATTCCAAGTAAAAAGTCAATAAATCAGATGAAGTGTAGAGGGGGCGGGGAAGAGAGTAGAATCCAGGATGACACCAGAATTGGAGGCTGGAGAAAATAGAAGGGGGCAGGGGGGACTAGTTCAGGAAGAATATCTGGAGATTTCATTTGGACAGGTTAAGTTAAAAATGTTATTTGTCAACTAAGTAGAAATGTCAAGCAGGCAACCAAATTGAAGGGAGCCTTGATTAAAGATTTAAATTTGAAGTAATTAGCTCACAGATAACATTTGATCAAATGCAGATGGAAACTAATTGAATATTTTCTTTAAAAACCTTTGAGGTTTACCACTATTGGAGCTTTCCAAAATACCTGTTATCATTATCAGAGTAAAAGGGCAACTCACGATATGGGACAAAATATTTGTCTCTTCAAAAATGACATACCTAGTGTCTTTTAATCTAGTTTCTAAAAGATTTTCTCTGTGCTAAACTGTTTGATCATGATATCCTTTGGTGTAGTTTTGTTCATGTTTCTGTTCAATTTTCTTTTTCTTTAGTATCACTGAGTTTCTTGCATTCTGTGTTTAAAAATTTATAATTTGGGGGGAAAAAACAATTTCCTCAATTTTTTTTTCATGCACACATTCTCTTCTTCTAGAACAGGCTCCCCACAGCTGTGGCAAGTACCTCTCTGCACTCATCTCAGTGCACAAGAAACTTGAGTTCCAAGCCTGAGAGTTAAGAACAGGCTTCAGTCCCCATCCTAAGTGCCTGGCCCTGGTACCACCAATCATTTTACTATTAACCCCTATCTACAAACTGCACTCAGCATCATACAGAACAATCTGATCTTTCCTGAATAACTTCTGGTTTTTCTTTCCATGTCCCTAGCAAGAATGTCCCCACTTTTGCCTCTGCCTAATGAACTACTGTCCACCCTTCCAGAATCAGTTAAAATTGTAAGGGCAAAAAGATCACGGTGGCAGCAAACTATGCAAGTCATTGTAGGCTTTATTCAGGAGCAGGATTCATCTGTGGAGGTAGTGGACCCATATTCCCGGTGGAAAATGAGCCGCTGAACAAAAGAAGGGACTGGGTTTATATAGGCCCTTAGTTTTTGCAGGCATTTAGGAACTTGGGGTTCGTTTCATCAATTAGTTTATCACTCTGGTGTGGTGATAAGCCCCTTCCTTCCTGGTTTTGCCTCAGGAAGGCATCTGTTTAGGGGAGGTGTTAACTGCTGGCTTGCTCAATATCAAAGAGACAGAGCTGGGAAAGGTAGGGCTGCCGGCATGATTAGCATTAAAAAGACAGTGTTGGGGAAGGTGCCAGAAAACATTGTTGGGGAAAATGAAGGTAATGCTTGGCCATTCTTTTTCTCAGGCTATATTATTTTTCTAATTCCCATATCTATCAAAATAATACTTCTTGAGGCTGAGACAGGAGAATCGCAAATTCAAAGCCAGCCTCAGCAACAGCGAGGCACTAAGCAACTCAGTGAGACCCTGTCTCTACATAAAACACCAAATAGGGCTGGGGATGTGGCTCAGTGGTCGAGTGCCCCTGAGTTCAACCTTCAGTACCAAAAACATAAATAAATAATAATACTTCTCAGTGAAGAACAGCCTGTACACAATGAATGCTAACATTCCTTACAACTGTGCTCATCCTTGATGCATAGCACTCACCACATTTTGTGAAGGTTTTTTTTTGGAAGCATTTGTCTGTCCAAACTTCTCAAGATCAAGAATCACAGATTATCATCTTTAAATATGTAGTTTCTAGCAGAGAGTTTTCTGCTATTGTTGACCATTAAGTGTTTGTTTTATAAACACTTGTCAGTAGCTCATCCTCTCAAATCTTATATGTAGATATGTGCTATGTGTAAGGTAAAAAACAGCCCTTTTGTAATTTTCACATCCCCTCTCTAAAAGCCCAAGGCAGTTCCTGCCCCAGGGGGTTCCTCTCCTGAATCTTCCACCTGGGAAACAAAGCCTAACTGCTCAGGTTAGCACATCAAAAGAAGACCGCTACTGCTTATCTGTCCCATGGATTTTAAAGTGACCAGTCCCTGGCTCGACAGGCGGTTTGTAGTGGACTCTATAAAATCCCTCCCGTGCGTCCCCTCTCTTTCTTTTTCCTCTTTCCTTTGCCCAGGCGCCCACTCCCCTGAATAAAGGATTTTCCTGGCTGCTCAGAGGTGTCCGTGTCTGGCTGGCCGCTACCCTAACACTATGAATGTCATCAGTTATGATCAGAAACCCCAATGCTCCAATTTAAAGCTCTCAGTGGGGATTCTCCTTGGGATTATACTATTTGTTCCACCCTAAATTATCCTCTCCAGGGGCTGGGGATAGGGCGATTGCCTGGTCTGTGTGAGGCTCTAAGTTTCATCCCCAGCACCAATAATAATAATAAAGGCTCCTTTTACAAATAATCCTCCCCATACACCCTTATCAATAGGATTTATACTACTCGTTCTCTTAGAGTTAACCTTTCTATTACTTCCAACAGGAAATGAGCATGCTACACAAAAGTGTTTCTCTAGTAGGAAAAAGCTTCAGCGATCCTCAAGCCATTCTTCCTCGTGACAATGCACATGCATTTCTAAAGTGACATTATGGAAGTGCCATTATTTGCATTATAAACCCAAAGTGGATATTCTAATGCTCAAAACTTTATCACAGACAATGGTGGCACAGGGTTTCCTTTAAAGGCTTGTGGATAACAATTAGGGAAGAAGAAAGCCTTGTGCACCTTTCAAATAGCATGAGATAGAAGCTTCCTATTCTGTCTATAATTAGAGATTTAGATGACAAAGTTTGTCTTTGAAAGAAATTAGGTCAGAATGAAAATTATTCAGGTAAATCAGACTTTAGGAGATAAAGAACTGCAGTGAGGAAAAAAGTGGTAAAAAGGTAGAATTATCTTTTGCTCCTTTAAAGGGAAAGCCATTTTCCACTGTTTTCCAAGTGGGTGCCAAAAAAAAAAAAAAAACTAATGAAATATAGAGCCTCAAACATATGTCCCTTTACTCCAAAATGAATCTAAATGTCAAAGTTAAAACTTCAAGGGGAGTTTTGTTTTGTTTTGTTTTGTTGTTTTTGGTTTTGTTTTTTAAGAAAACTGAGTTATTTTGTTGTTTACATTTTTAAACTATAAAATCCAGGTGACTTCAGTTAACCTCTCTTCAGGTTCTCACCTTAGTCAGGTTCTTAAGA
Organism: Geosciurus inauris; assembly: GCA_004024805.1. Lineage (NCBI taxonomy): Eukaryota > Metazoa > Chordata > Mammalia > Rodentia > Sciuridae > Geosciurus > Geosciurus inauris. Next base: position 21,293 of record PVHX01010605.1, on the reverse strand, counting down.
ACACCGGTGAGTGGTTTTTCAGAAGTGCAATAGTTCTATCTTCTCAAATGTTTTCCTTGCCTTTGAAGCAGACAGTACACTTTCTGCAATAGAATTTGGAGCTAAAGACCCACTTGCAATTCCAAAAAGGCAGTGGCTAAGAATCAATTAACAATTTTACTGTCTCTGGCTATTAAATTAGCCAGAAATTATGAGTGAGGCTAAGCCAAGGGGAACAAAAGGAGAAGCTATGACTCTACAAGCACAATTGCCAGCGCCCGTGCCAGCACAAAGGGAAACCGAGTCAGGCGAGGGAGCCTCGGATGAAAATCACTCACACACACACACAGAACAAGGCAAGAGACTTTTTTATTGAGCTCAGGTCCCTCTTTATATATGCTAAGAGGCCCTTTGTCCTCCAAGCGCTACAGGGTGCATAGGGTGTGACTATTCCATTAGCACCTTGCTGCTGTTCACAGGAATGTGGCTATTGTTACATTATGGAACTATTGCCAAAAGCACATGATTGAAAAATCTGATATTGTTGTACTTATGTACTGCGGAAGCCCTCAGGCCAGCTCTCTCCCACAATTCCCCCTCTCTTTTTCCTAGAGCCTGGCTTAGGTCGTGGGAACTCTGGAACACAGCTCACCCATCATGGGAGAGCATACTTTCTGATGATATGGTATGCTTCCTGTCTTAGGTTGCTTGTGACCACGCCCCATCTTACCCGTCATTGGCTTTCCTAGGATTGCGCCAAGCCCAGCTAGATTTGGGCAGAGGGGTCATTTTTATAAAGACCTATCATGGCCTGATTGATTTTGAATTGATCCCAACAGTACTATGGCAAACAACAGGAGTACAGTCAAGGCTATTGACCCAGCCCACTGATGTAACATTGTTCCAAACTTTTGCAAAGCAGAGAGAACTGCACCAGAATCCATTAAATCAACCTGAGTCTCAATTTGGGCTAACAACTGAAAAGTAAAGTTTAAATATAGCCGATTTCAGGGTCCTGTTAAATATTGATTTAACTGAAACAAAGCCCTAAACAAGTTTTTTGAAAATGATTGTTGATGGCCTGTTGCATCAGCAGTAGGGTGTGCTAACTTCTCCACCCTCACAGCCGTCGCAGCAGACTGGGCTAGCGCGATTCCCACAGCAGCAGCAGCAGCATTCCCACAGCCAGCGACAGGGCAGGCTCCATTGTGTAGCAGCACACCAAACGGGGAGCAAGCTCCTGGCTGGCTCAGCGCTCACCGCCGCCACCCGAGAAGCCAGTAGGCAGCAGCCATGGTCACGGCTGCTGCAGCTGTAATCCCAAAAATCCCATGGAGCTCTGTAAACTTGCACTAGGAAGAAAGGCTTAGACACATTAACAGGATAACATTTTCAACATTCAAAAAATTTAAGATATAGAGGACATGAGCAAATCTACCACATGGAAGGGAATTCCCCCTCCTTTGTTTTGGAAAGATAGGTTTTAATAGTTAGATGAGTACCTTTAATGATTGCTTGCCCGTGGGGATTTTTATGTATAATCTTGTCTTAAGAACTTTGGGCACTCCCATGAAAGCAAAGGCTTGCAAACAGTGAGCCTTCACATCCTCAAATACACAATTATATCACCAAAAGCTGCTAATAATTGACTTTTTACAGATGTAGCTATTAAAATATCATCCATATCATATATGTCTCTTATGGGTTGTAGTGCTGCAGATACCTACATTTGACAAAGGGTAGGACTGTTAGCCATGCCTTGGGGCAAGACAGTCCATTGATATCTCTGCGAGGGTTATTGTAAATTAGTAGAAGGAATACTGAACGCAAATTTTTCACGGTCCTTTTCATGCAGGGGTATGTGGAAAAAACAATCTTTGAGGTCAATAACTATTAAATGCCAATCTTTAGGAATGGCGGACGGAACTGGCAAGCCTAATTGCACTGGCCCCATGATTTGCATAACCTTATTAATAGCTCTCAGGTCCTGTAGCAATCTCCATTTTCCCAATTTCTTTTTAATTACAAAGATTGGAGTATTCCAGGGAGAAATAGAAGGGACAAGATGTCCTGCTTTTAATTGTTCTTCCACCAATTTATTTGCAGCCTCTAATTTCTCTTTAGATAAGGGCCACTGTTCCACCCATACAGGATTGTCAGTTTTCCATGTGATAGGTATGGGTTCTATCTTCGAGGCTGTATTAACAGTAGTCCTTACCAAAAACTTCTAAGACCTGTTCGATCCCCAGGAAGTCTGGTTATTTGGTCTTCAATAGTTAATAGTTTAGGGATTCCTTGTTGATTTTTCCTCAATCCTAACCCAGGGATATACCCTTGCCTTTGTAGCATCTGAGAGACAGGTTGAGTTGTCAGAATAGCTCCCATCATATTTAAAATCTCTCTTCCCCATAGATTAACTGGCAATTCTGGCAGAACATATGGCTGAAAAATCCTTGATGACCTTCATGATCTCTCCAGGGAAGGACCTTGGTGCTCTGTCGAGAAACAGAATTATAGCCCAAGCCCTGTAATATGGTATTCACTTGATGTGTTGGCCAAGATGTTGGCCAGCAATGTTGTGATATGACAGATACATCTGCCCCAGTATCTAAAAGACCTTCAAATTTTTTATCTCGGATCCATAACTCCAATTTAGGCCTTTGGGACAAAGTGGCTGTCCAATATATTTGGGATTCCCCAGGTGATCCTATGCCATTTTTTCTTAGAACAGATGCCTGGTTACCCTGACTAATGGGGATTATCACTAATTGTGCAATTCTTTCTCCTGCAGGAATAGTCAAAATCCCTGCAGTGGCTGCTGTAATTTCCCCCTCATGGGATGAATCAATGATTCCCGGAGTGATGTGAACTCCCTGTAAAGTGGCATTGGCTCGGGATATTATTAACCCAATCATATTCGGGGGTACAGGGCCATGTCAGTAGAGCAGAGGTCCAGTCCTGTGTCCCATTGTCCTGTTCTGATAAGGTCCTCAATGCGAATGGGTTGTTCTGAGGCAGAAATTGTATGGGATTGGTCATTGCCCCGTACATTCTCTGTGTTTGTGGGGCCCAAGGCTGGCCCTGCTGTCCGTTTCCCTGCAGTAAGTTGCCAAAATGATCTGTTTTGGAACAAAACTCCTTTGTCCAGTGATAACTCTCTGACACTTAGGGCAGATTCCAGGTGTTTTTGGAGTGGTGGTATTAGAAGCTTGTACAGGACAATGCCTTTTAATATGTCCTGTTTGGCCACATCCAAAACATGCCTTAGGATGAGCTCCTGCCCTATCATTTTTAGGTCCATGGATAGCGGAAGCTATAACTTGCCCAAGTATGTGAGTATTGTCAATACCTCTGCATAGTCTGATGATATAATCATTAAGACTTTTGTCTCTATGAGCATGGAGGGCTTGCTGACAGTGTTTATTTGCATTCTCATATGCAAGCTGCTAATTACCGGCATGGCATCAGTAACATTTCCAAATAACCTCCCGGCCAATTGTATTAATCTATCTGCAAAGTCAGCAAAAGTTTCAGAGGGCCCTTGCATAACCTTTGATAGACTTTCCCCAGCTGCTAAATTAGGCAGGGCCCTCCATGTTTTAGTAGCGGCCATAGCTATTTGAGCATATATCCCTGGATCATACACTATTTGAGCTTGCATACTGTTATATTGCCCTAGTCCAGCAAGCATGTCTAGGTTTCATTGTGGGAAACCAGCCTGAGCATTTCTGGCAGCTGTTATTTTACATTGCTCATGATATTCTCCTTTCCAGATGAGATTCAAAGATGAGAAAGACTCAAAAATAGCCAAGGTAAAAGGAGCACGGGGCCCATATTGCACCACCGCATCTTTCAATGATTTCATATCCTTAAAATCTAATGGTTGGTGCTGCCTGATTACTTGCCCCTCTTGAGTTTGAGTCTCAATCACTGGGAAGCATACATCTCCTCTTTTCTCAGGCCAGTCAACAGGGGGCTCTGTAGGTGTTATCAGCCGCCCTACTGGCTCTGCAAACAATTCCTCCTATAATTCCTCTTTGATGTCATATTTTTTAAGTTTTTCAGACAAATCCTCAACCTCTCGTTCTAGCATTTCTTCATCTTTCTCCTTGAGAGATTGAGCAGATACAGTCTCCTGCACTATCTCAAACGTTTTGGCTAGTTCACTCATTTGTTCTGATATCATATTCAGCAATCTGGATACTACGTTGCACACCCATTGGAACGCTCTACCACACGGAGTAAGATTCAAAGATGAAAAGGATTAAAAAATGGCTAAAGTGAAGGGTGCGTGAGGGCCATATTGTACCACAGCATCCTTTAAACCTTTTACATCCTTGAAATCCAACAGCTAATGTTGCCTGACTGTCTGTCCTTGTTGGTTTTGCACTTCTATTACTGGGAACACCATGCCTCCCAACTGAAGCTCTGGAGGCACCGAAGGACCGGCAGGCCTCCTAGACTCATATTCTGGATTAAAGGGAGGTGGTCTTCCCACTGAATAATGCTTTGGTTTCTGCTTACATTGTTCTTTTGATTCCCACTCCTGTAATCTCTCTTGCAATGTCTGGATATCCTGTTCCAATTGCAATTCCTCATCTTCCTCCTCTTCCTCTCCTTCTTTCCCTTCCTCACTATCCATTTCAACTTCTTTAAGGGACTGGGTACTCCTTTCTAGCCCCGTACCCTGTTTCCTCAACAGAGTTTCGATCGGATTTTCCAACAATTCCCTACTGTGGGTAGTGCCCATCTTTATCTGCACTATTAACAATTACTGGTTTCCAACAATTCCCTACTGTGGGTAGTGCCCACCTTTACCTGCACTATTAACAATTCACCCCCTACTTACTGGCCAGTCCCGGGGTGTCCATCGGCATTTCTTCCCTTCTTCCGATCTCGGTGGAACCTCAAGATGCCAGTGCCCGCGCCAGCACAAAGGGAAACCGAGTCAGGCGAGGGAGCCTCGGATGAAAATCACTCACACACACACACACACACACACACAGAACAAGGTAAGAGACTTTTTTTTATTGAGCTCAGGTCCCTCTTTATATATGCTAAGAGGCCCTTTGTCCTCCAAGGCTACAGGGTGCATAGGGTGTGACTATTCCATTAGCACCTTGGTGCTATTCACAGGAATGTGGCTATTGTTACATTATGAAACTATGGCCAAAAGCACATGATTGAAAAATCTGATATTGTTGTACTTATGGACTGCGGAAGCCCTCAGGCCAGCTCTCTCCCACACACAATAGTGGCCTGTGGCTAGTAGTGCTTAGCCAGCGCCTTCCTCTTCCCTCTGAAATTTTCACATCCACTCCACCCTTCTCCAGCCACCAGCTACTTCTTTTCTGTGCCTCCATCCTTGATAATTCAACACTTTCCCTGTCTACAGGAACCTCCCTCTATATGACACTGACTGTCTAACAAAGATCATGTCAGAACTGAACTTAAATCTCAAACCACAACATTTATTTAAATTCTTCTCTAACATTTTAGAAATAATCAAAGGCCACTATCCTTGTTCAAACAGCAGGCTTTACTTCATTTTAACTACTCTCAGAGCCTTTCATTCAGGCAACTTTCACTTGGTTTACACATCATTTATTTCCTTGCAGCTTTAGTTGATATCCTAAGTATTTATTTTGCCCAGTGGTCTGTTAACTTTCAAAACTATTTTTAGTCTCTGCTATTTGGGATTCACTTGAACACTCCTGGGGGGGGGGGGTTAAAGAAACCATTTCTATTACATAGCATGCATATTCAGTCATTTAGTTTCAAATCAGTTCCTCTTCCTTCCATCCTTGTCTTCACCCTGCTCCACATACTTCTAAAATTTATGGTAACTATGTATATCCAATGTTATCTTAGGAAGAGGGAAATACTCATTTTACTGAGTTTCAGTTTAAAGGTAACAGCCTGGGAAGCCCTCCATTTAGGAAGATAACAGCAGTGAACACTGAGAATGAAAACTAAAATAAAAGCAAGTAACCTGATATTCGAAGGACAAATGCCATGTTAAAATTCACAAAGGACTAAACCTTCACCGATATCTATAAGTTACGAAAATACATGCAAATTTTATTCCGTATTAGAAGGCTTAAATTTACTTTCACATTGTTCTCTACTGAGGAAATACTTTACAATCTTTTAAAAATGATTTTTAATTGTATAAAACATCATGGAATGTTTTCTTTTATATCTTTTAGTGAGAACTCTTCAGATGTGTGTCTGTTTCTAGCTATCGTATCACACTAACTTTCTTTATTACATGTAGACAGTGTGTGTGTGTGTGTGTGTGTGTGTGCGTGTGTATGTGTGTGTGTGTGTGTGTGAGAGAGAGAGAGAGAGAGAGATGAACTGAGGGCTTACATTTGCTTAATTCCAACTTACTTTCCCACAATAGACATACAATTGATGTGCTCTTGTTACCACCTCTATCTACTCTTCAGTTTTCCAGTGATCTTCCAGTGCCAGAGAAACTTGCCAAAACTCAGTACCTCTCAGATTACAATAGCAATAGGGCACACAGCAGGGTGACTGTAGGTAATGATGACATACTATATATTTTTAGAAAACGAGAAGAGAGGATTTTGAATGTCTTTACTATGAAGAAATGATAAATGTTTAAGAATATGGATGTTTACCCCAATTTGAACATTATACATTGTATATATTTAAGAAAACATCACAGGGTACCCCATACCTACGTACGATTACTGTGCATCAATTAAAATAAATAGATAATGACATATTTTGTGTAAACACTCTAAGTGTCATCTATTTCCTTTAATCCTTGTAACTACCATATGAAGTAGACGTTATTGTTACTCCCATGCTACAGATAAAGTGAGAAGGCATAAAGGTTAAGTTTCTCAGTCATACAACCAGCAGGTGGCAGAATAAGGATACCTCAGCCTGCTCTATGTAACCACCACACTGGCCCTATCACCAGTTCATTCACTTTGACTACAATCATCAGTTTTCAGTTCTGCTTGTATATGTTTTCATTTTTAAAAATTTCCAGACAATTCAAATTCCAGTCCTCTGGAAAGATTTTCCTGGTTAAATGAATATATAAAGTACAAAGTGTAATCTTACAGTGGTATTTCTGAGATGTTCTTCTCCCTGAATTCAATGCATGATGTATTTTATTTCCTTTGAAATAACAACTTCTTCCTATCACTAACTGGCATTGAATTTTCTTTAAAGTTACATTACTCTTAAATGCAAACAGTGCAATACAAGTGCATCATGTAATAAGAGCAGCTGTAGCCTTTCTAACATTTGTTTTTCTGTTTTCAAAGTCCATCAGAAAGAATTTGGTTTCAAAAAAGTCATAAATTCTTATAATCTTTCTGCCAAAAGAAATAATTAAGAACTTAAGGAAACATGACATCTTTACCAGGTTAATGGCTTATATTTGATTTTAATCAAATATAATTTGATTTTAATCAAATATAAGTACATATATAAGTATGTATATATGTACATACTAAGTACATATATACAAAGTATATAATAAGTACATAATAAGACTTTTACAATTTTTTCATTTAAAAGTTATTAACAAAAAATGTATGTGCTTTGAACACAATTCCATCAGGCATCACAATGCCTCATCAAATGTTAAAGAGTAAAGGATACCTATTGTCTCCATTTCTACCAGACACGCATTCTCACATCTTATGTGATCTTTGCCTTATGCCAGTTGCACCTGAAGACTAATAGCAGAGAATTCTCTTCATATCAGGTCATATTGTACTTTCTCTCATCCTTCAAATTTCATCCACTCTTCGTACTGCAGAACCAACCTGTGTGTGTGTGTGTGTGTGTGTGTGTGTGTGTGTGTGTGTTTTAAAGCATTGTATTGTGCTTCAGCTCTCACTTAGTGTGTGCCTTTGAAATGGTTGTGTAGCTTTTCTGCTTCTTTTGTATGACAGGAGTTTAAAAGTTGTATGATGAAAGTTAAAATACACCATTCCTTTATAGCAATTGGCATTCCCCAATGTGCACAAATATCAGTCATTCTCATTACCTTTATCACTCTCCAAAAAGTAGTTGGGATATCGTGAATGAAGAGGGAACTTTTCTTAATTCTTTAAGAGGTCTTCAGTTGTCCCTGTTTCTCAGTGAAAGATCATCCGTCTGTTAACATATTATTTATCTGTTCTTTCTCAAATCCTATGTCTTTTTGTTTTGTTTTTGTCTTTATTTTTTTCAATTAGTAATTTAAATAAAGGTTTACTTCAGCAATTATTGTAGGATAAGTAAAAAAAATGTGTATTTAATGTCCTTTTAAAGTGAACACATTTAAGAAAAATAATTTGCATGTATCTCCAAATCTTTCATTCCCACCCTTAATCTATCTCAGCTCTAATCAAAATAATTTCTAAACAGTGAAGATCTTATGTTCCACAAGGCATTTAATTCAGTAGACATGTAGGAGCCATTAAGGGTAAGTAAAGATCTATGGAGATATTTGAGCCAATTGTGGACTCTAAAGGTCCAGTTTTTCTTATCTCTCTGACAACAAAATTTCCTTAAGCCACAATTAGGTTATATAGGACAAAGACCAAATCCTAACTGAGGTCTTCCAAAGAAACAATTCTTAGTATCTTAAGTTTTATACTGAAAATTATAATAAATCCCCCTATGGAAGGAAAACATATTAAATGAGAATTTTCAGATTCTGATAATATCTTGGTCCTGGTGATATGTCTTAACCAGACACTTTAATAGGATGACATTACCAGTAGGCTATCAAAAAGGCAAATGTTTTATACTGGTTTATACTTCTTGGTTGGTTGAAGGCAATTAAATTTTTATTCTTTTTTCATGGCCACCATCCTGTCCCATGGAAGGTGACCGATCCGTCCCTAAATTTAATTTTGTTTAAATGGAAGTTATCTTCTGCCCTGGAGAGATTTATGTTGCAGAATTCATTGAAATTGGATTTTTTTCAAGGCAATGTTTCAAGAACACAACTGTATCTTGTAACTACAATATCATCTGAGACTTTTCATGTTTTGTGTAAATAGGAGCTGCAATAGCTCCTGACCAATCGAAGCCTATCTCTAATTATTAAAAGGTCCAAATTGATTCTCTCCTCTCATACCTGCCTCACTGACTTCTTACTGTCTTCCTTTCTCCTCTTTCTTCTCTGACTTCTTTTTCCTCCTTCATCCTTCCTTAATTCCTTTCCTTAGAAGCAGTATTAAATATTGAATGAACATGAAATTTTTAATGAAAAAGATGTAATTTACTGACTGTGAGATGTTCTGCAAATTATTTATCTTCTTGAAACTTCAACTCTCTCATCCACAAGATATTGTTAATAATGCCTATATTACAGACTTATCTCCAGGATTAAATTAGGCAGTGGACATGAAGAACTTGGGATATATCAAAAACTGAATACATTAAAATCATTATTTCAAATATCACTTTTTCATGGTTTTCATATCTTTTCTTTTCTGGTTTTACTTACCTCAAATACCATGTACAAAGCAATATGCTAGGTTCTGGGGTGAGGTGTCAGGTGTTTTAGTTAGAGAGTCTTCAATGTGGACCCATAGAAAGAAAGTTCTGTGGGGGCTTTATTTCTGCAGGGAAATCAAGAAGGATCATCTTAAATTTTCTCTCTCTTAGTAGCAATAATAGCCTTAGTGTGTGTTGAAAATCTGTTTTTCTATGAGCCAGTTTGTCTAGTTTAAACTCCTATTTGGAATTTCCTTTGTATTAAGCTATCTCTGCACCACTGGTCTTCACCAAAATAAAGTATTTCGTGACTTGGACTTTCTGGATGTTCAAATTCTGGATGAGCTTGATAAACTGCTTACTTTGTGTAAATGAAATTCAACAATACAGTCTCTGCTTAAATGCCTACTTAATATAGCAGGAAAACACAAGGTTCTAACCCCTCCTGCTCATCTTTTTTTAATTCAAGATGTACTTTATTCCTCCAGTATCTTTTGCAACCTAAAATTAATGAACTTTCACTTCTAATATTTGCTAACATAGAGGCACTTTCCCTTTGACAAAAATCAGGTTTGCATCAGTGGAATTCATAGCCATGTCTTCCCTTCAGCATCTTTTTATATTATTGTCAGCTGTCACTTAATTTGTTCAAAATAGTGATAAAGAAAATTAAAGTATTGTAAAGTCTCTATGAATCCAAAATGGACAAGTTCTAGTTCATCAGGTTTGAGCTTAGAGACAGTAAAAGTATTAACAAGGACTTAGAAATCAGACCTAAATTCAGATGGTGTCTTGTCACTTAATGGATGCTGAATCTCAAGCAAGTTCATTCATTCTTTCAATTAAAACATATTGAGAGTTCAATGTGAACCATGTATTGTTCTGAGGAATATTGCTGTTTGACTCATCTCTCCTTTTCTCAGTTTACTAATCTGTACTTATCACTTTACTAATCTATTAAAACATACCTGAAACAACAATTCTTCCTGTAATCACTTTGTGGAAGCTAAAGATAATGTTGAGTTCAATTTAGAATTTTAATTTATAGATGTAGTAAGAGGTTAATAACTAGACCATTTTAAAAAACAGTTTTTCATGTATTTTGCTTCCTTTTTAATGCAAAACTATTTAAGTAGCAATAATTTTGACTTGTGTAGCCAGACTGTCACCTAGGTCCACTTATTGTTAAAAGTGTCTTTTAATTGGTTTCACAGCAGAATTTCTCCCAATGGTGAATTCCATTATCAAAACACTCTGGCAAACTTTGTGATAAAATAATAGTAACCATTGGTGGACCTGTAAGAAACACAGAAAAACTGAGGAAAAAAGGGGAACATGCATTTTATGTCAGCTCATGCAAATCAAAATAGGTACAACAAAGAAAGGCAATTTCCATGGAACTCCTGGTAACTCACTGCAGGCAGTCCTTGCTTTCAGAAGCCAATTCATAAAATTCCCAATTGATATGATGGTGATTATCCAAACAATAAAAGTATTAACCTGAGGTCTTTGCATAGCCAGATTCTCTTGTGTATTTCAAATAAAGTTTGACTTACACCTGACTTTTCAGAACAAGCCTATATAACAAAAAACAAAAAAAAACTCCAGTCAACTTAGTCTCTACAATTCAATTTGAAAAAAAGATTCATGTTTTCAGGTAGACTTAGAGAGATGCTTATTATTAGTCAGCAACAGATACATTGACCTGGAAAGAGAGAATGCAGAATTTCATAAGTCCTGTCTGCTTCATTATAGGAGGGAAAAAAGGATAAAACGGGTGTAATGGGGAGGATAAGGCCTCATCATCTGTGTTTCATGCCTGTGGGGCTTGGCCAAAGGAAAGGGGCCTCTCTCATCTTATTTCTGTGCAAGATTAGATAGGAGGCTTTCTGGTAGGTCATTTCTAATGATCTATTCTTATCTATTCAGAAGACAAATTAAGAAAAAAAAAACATACCAGCTCAATTAGCATAAGATGGCCAGATGAGACTGATAGCAAGCCAACCTGATCTCAAACAGAAATACACTCAAAGGAGCTTAGTACCTCAAAATAAGATTCTAAAGCTAAGAGCCTTTTTAATGTCAGTAATTTTCAACAATTGAGCTGTAGTTCTATCTCTAATAGTTTCAGAGACAAAACCTCCCTGGACTGGGTAATCTTGTCATCCACAACTCCCTTGACAGTGCACATTCTATAATCACAAGGTAACATCTAATGCATGAATGATATGGGGCAAACCCGGATAGACTGTCAGGTAGAGGTGTGTATGCCCACAGCATGGAGTGTAGTATGGCCCCAGAACATTCCCAAATATTCCTTGGCAAGGAGAGGTATCTTAAGATCTATATAAGAAACAGTATGCTTTGGTCACTACCTCTAGATTATTATTTAAATTGCCATTCCATAGAAGCAGTGATTAAGCTCATTCATGGTCATCTCTTATAATTTCTTAAATCAACTTCTATTTACTTGGATTGGAATAAAACTGGCTTTAGAAGAGTTTTATTAAAAAAAAATCAGAGCAAAGTATTTACATACCTCAACAGGTTGGACTTTGCCAATAAAAAAACTTACAAGCTCGATATGTCTTAATGGGGATCACAGTGCAATAAAGGAGGAGGAACTCATTGAAGCTAAGATACAACTTGCTACTACACTGAAAGAACTTTCCTGTGTTCATATACAAATTCACCACAATGAAACTCTACATCATGTACAACCACAAGAATGGCATCCTAATTAGAATAAGTTATACTCCATGTATGTATGTCAAAATATACTCTTTTGTCATGTGTATCTAAAAAAATAATAAAGAAAAGGAAAACAATAATCATACCATTACCAGAGTCATTAGTAATTAATTCAAAATAAGTATTGTAGACTAGATATGCAGTGGGTCATCAGAAGGAAAACAGATTAGTCTTTCTTTTGACTTGGAGAGATTAGGCAGGCTTCTTAATGTTGGTGGAGCCATTTGGGGGTGTTTAAACATAGGGTAGGAAGGATGGTACCCCAGATTGGAGAAAGAGTTTGAATGTGAATACTGTATCATACAGATAAATAATGTTAACTGCTATAATACACACCTGATTACAGTGAGTTAGCACAATAAAACTTTGTAACACGTGTCCCTTGCCTAAATTCTGATATAGGTAAGTTCTGCTTCTCTATCTTGTAGTTACTCCATTTATAATGTGTAGCCTCCAAATACATCACTTACAGAAAGAGAATAAAGAGGCACAAAAACGTCTACTTTCCTTAACTTGGAAATGACACATATTACTTTGTTCATAATTTATTGCCTGAAATTGATCACTGGGCCCCATTTGACAGAGATAAATGTCAGGGTGGAACACAAGTATATGGAGAGCAAATGCTTTCTCTACCAATTGGGTTTTTAAAAAGGAATTTCTTATTCTAATGAGCAAGTTATAGGATCTGGTCAGGAAAAGATAGTTTGAATCAAATTCTGTGGATCTTTTAATAGCAAGCTGAGGATTTGATTTTATAAGTAAAAGTAATTAAAGAATATAATAATCCAGAAGGCATAATAAACAAGTGTGTGAATGGGGTAAAACTCCATATGCCAGGTTATAAAAGAAAAAACTGGATGATACAGTTTCTTCAATTTTATATCTTCAAGACTGAATTTAATGTTTACTTTATTCTCCCTGATGCTTCATAGCAGACTCATTGTGTGTGTGTGTGTGTGTGTGTGTGTGTGTGTGCGCGCGCGCGCGTGAGAGAGAGAGAAAGAGAGAAAGAGAGAAAGAGATTCAATAAGAATAAATTGAGAACAACATACATGCCAGACATTGTTAGGTACTTGGGACATACCAGAAAACAAACAAACAAAAACCAAAAAAAATTTTTAAAAACTGCCCTGTCAGTGAAGGATTTTCTAATTTTTTACATCCTTAAATAATGACATGACCAAAATATTACAGTAGTATATACATACTTGTGTAATGAGTAATCTGCCTAAAGTTTCTCTATCATCAATTAACTACATTGAGTAAAAAATAATAATTAGTTAATCTGATTACCTTTAAAATAAATACTATTGAGCTGGTAGGAAAAAAGAAAAGAAAAGAATCTCAGTTTTCTCTAAAATCTTAATCTAAAATATTAAAGTTTGGTGGTTTGATAACACCCATGTGAAAGAAACCTTTGAAACAAACTTGTTATTTAATCAATTTAGGTTTATTTTCTTACTGCAACAGGGAAGGCATGTCAAAGAAACTGTGCAATGTATCTCATCAAACAAAGGAAGAGGCAGGTTATTTATTGTAAGATTTGGGAAAAGTATTAAGTTGAAGTAAAATTTAACTGAAACAGAGACTTGGTTGTTCAAAACAAGATCTTGATATAATGAGGTTTATAAAACACCTGAACTGCAAAGGGAACTGTTGTTTGTTTTTTCAGAAAACACAGTTAAGATAAAATTTAGACATTTTGTTTAGAATGCCTTATCTAAAGTTCTGAACAAGGGTTAGCAATTTGGATATCCCAAAGGGACTCTGATCCCTTACACAAAATTAAAAAATTGTGTCTTATTCTTCTCCCAATTAGTAGAAGAACATCTCTCTTTGCCTTATCTAATTACTAATTCTTCTTCAAGGCTTCTATACTGTCCCAGCTTCTCTGCTAATTTTCCCCTAATTACCAAAGCTCACACTGCTTTCTCTCATCTATGAGCTGCTTTTGTACTTGGAATCAATATCAACAAGCCTAAACTCACAATCTTGTAATTGGTTCGTTACAAACATTCTAAAGAAAACAGGTTTAAGAATGCATTTTCTGTCTTATAATTATTTCTATGGGAATATCATTATGTAAACATTATCAGTAATGCATAAAGTAAGTAACTATAATTGATGTTTACCCATGTATACTAAGAAACTAGCTAAGGAAATTTCACTAAAAGTCTGTTGAACAGTTGGATAGGTAGATAGATGTAATTCATTGCATAGTTTGTGATAAGTGACTTCATGCCCCTTTTGTCCGATTATATTTTTTAAAGTGGCAATAAATTGCAGTTTATGTACTTGCAATCATTTCAAAGTCACTGATCCGATTGGAATCATGGATTCCTGACATTTGAAGGAAAACCTAAATTTTATTCTTTATTCAAGAAGGGTGATGAATGGTCTCCTTGAGAAAATGTAGCCAAAAGGCATATTTGAGAAGGAGAAATAGATTCAGTGGCAAAACTGACATAACTCAAGCCTCAGTAAGAACAATAGAAAGGAGGTTTTGGGAGAAAGATTTTTATTTCAAACAAAAGAATAACCAATTTAGCTTCCCCTTTCCCTAGGTTAACATAGTGGACATAAGTTAGGTTATCAACTGAAAGGGAATGGTGGGTTGGAGCTGAGGACAATAGTAGTGGTGTTTTTAGCAGGTTGAGTAAGTCTGAAAGAAAATTTAAAGGCACAATAATTTTACTTTTTGATGCTGAACACTGGATTTGGCTATTAAAAGTTAGGTTTTAGATTACTACAAGTTAATTATCCTACTTAGCAGGGATGGTGATCATTTTTAATAGTGGGATCTATTTTTGCCTTGTTTGTTTATGGTGTTATGGCTTATAATACGTAAGTGCTGATGGATGGAAGCTACTTGACTCTCTTGCTTGCCATTTTGCCCTGAGATTGACATGAACCACACAGACTTGCTGACTGACAAGAATTGTGCATCTCTATAAATACCCTTGGGAAAACACATTTAGAGTCACTCTCTTGGATGACCAAGAGAATAGGTAACCTACAAATGCCCTATAGGCTCTATCAGAGGAAATACAAATGAGGTATTTCCTATTAGATTCATTAACTCCACAAACAAAACACATTGCATGACTTGAGCCCAAAGGTAGATAATACTGAGCCTAAATGATATGTAACCCCAAATGACTGGGTCCTTTCCTTCCTCTCCAGCCTCTCTGCCTGCTGCTCCCCGCATCCTGTTCTACTTCAGCTCCAGTGCTTGAACAGTTTCCTTTTCCATGAGTTTTGGCTGTCACAGGGTTCTTCTCTTTACTCCAAAGACACCAACAGCCTAAAAAGTTAACAGCTTCCAAGAATTCCGCAAGCATTGCTGTAAACTTTTGCTGCAGTTCCCGTCACTACAGGTATTAGTCGTTAGTTACAAGTTTTCTTCCTTCTGGACAAGGATTTGTTCCAGGGAGATCTTTAGAGCAGTGCTTATATGTATCCCACTCACTTTATATCATATAAAGTGATATAATATCATATCATATGTGACACCTACCAAAGTGCTCTATCAAGTGAGAACTGAATAACTCCTTATTGAATTTAATTAAATAATGCCAAGAAATTATGTGATTTTCAAAGTCAGGAGGTAACTTTTTCTCTTATTTTCCGAAAAACTGTTCACACAGTTCAGAAGTTACCTCAAAAATCCCAAACTGGAACTATCTGATACAAGGAGTTAGCTTCTGGCCATACATCTTCTAGGACTTCTTTTTTTGCAACCAGTTTGTCCTAAATTCATCATGCTGTAATGACTCACCTCCTACTGAAACTTAATCAAATCCCCAAGGGAAGAAATACTGAAACTGGAGAAACTCTTTTTATACTGTGGCCAGAAAGATACCATAAGCGAGCAGGTAAAGGAGACAGTGACCACAGAAGGATCCACAGTAGAACTATCCAGTGGGGCTAGAGAAGAGAGCCAGATGCCAGACCAAAAAAGAAAAATCAAAGTCAGAAACCAACAAGGCGTCTCAATTGGAAATCAGATGTCTGGAAGTCTGAAGTCCAGAATGCAGCCAATGTCACTAACAGTTCTCTGGTTAGTCTCAATGAGAGGATGAAGCAAAACTCCCTAAAGCGTTCTTTCAAATAAAATCACAGATTCTTCCTACTACCCAAAGGCATAACAGAATTTCTGGGAAGGAAAATCTGAGAGGTGTATTTTTAAAAAATGCTCTTAGAATTGAAAAATACCACCTACTACTACTACTACCTTATCCCTCATATGCATAGTTCTCCAAGTTAAGAATTACTAAGATAAAAGAAATAATGTGAGGATGAGTCAATTTATCATAGTGGTTAAGTGTTGAAATCTGGACTGAGACAATGGTAGGCTTAAATTTTAGCTCCATCAGGTGAAACCTATGTAATTGAGAATAATGTACTTAGCCTCTTTGAAAACCAGTTGTATGACCTACTTAATAGAGATAATAATAGTACCTGTCATTGTGAGTACTAAATGAGATGGCTCCTCCAAGGCACTTAACACTGTGCCAGGCATACAGTGAAACTCAATAAATACTGGCTGTAAATAGTAAGATCTACATGAAATATAAATAAAAGCTAAATAAATACCACAGTCATATAAGGATTTGTTCCAGAGAAGTCAAGAGTATAAATGGAGAGACAGAAAAAAGAAATCTGAAGTAGCAATTTATAAACCAAGTTGGAGATCCCATTCACAGGAAGTGAAATTCATGGAATTTTGGGTCAATTTACTAGACGTGATGGTGCGTGTCTGTAATCCCAGTGACTTGGGAGGCTGAGGCAGGAGGATCACAAATTCAAAGCCAGCCTCAGCAACTTAGGCCCTAAGAAATTTAATGAAAACCTGTCTCAAAATAAAAATTAAATTAAATTAAAAGGGCTGGGAATGTGACTCAGTGGTTAAGTGTCCCTGGATTCAATCCCTGATACAAAAAAAATCGTGGAGTCACCTCCTATTCCTTAGGAAATAGCACTTTCAGGATCCTCTCTTAAATCATGTTCAAATAGAAAAGGAAAAATTTGGTAGAGACCACATAAATTACTGATGATTACTGTTCAGCTAATCAGCGAAAGTGTTGCATCTCACCTGTGATTTTAATTTCATATTTGATACAGACAACTCAACAAACCATAGAAGTTGACCTATACCTAGTATTCAATAATTCATTCCCTTCATTTCTTTCTGCACAAAGTCTAACATTAACACAAAGACATTTTTAAGTTGCCTGAGCTTCTGTGGAACAATGATCAAGACCATGTTATGAAGAATTACTCAAAACAGAATTTACCTCAAATAACCTGTCAGTCCACAGAGGTCTATGGAGCAGTTTCACGATTGCACCTACTCACCATTTGATTTAAGAGACCCCTTAATTTTGAGAGGATTCATTCAAATAATCACAAAAGATGTTTGTATATGTAAACAATAACAAGATCATTTTCAATAATTTCCCAACCTTATTGAATGTAATGTTGGCTGGAAATTAACATCTCTGATTTGATAGCAAATGAAGACAGCACTGAAAAAGTGTCTGACAGCTATTCTCTAACAAAATTTTAAGCATTGCAAATGCAACATAAAAATTTCATGATCTAAGGCCTGAATGCCCTGAAATCATGTCAGAATTTACATTAGATACAGCAGAAGTATCTAAGATACTCACATTGGAACTATTAAGAGTTTTCTTTAGATCTTTGTTCATTCTGAGCTAGTCTGTGAAGGACCAGTCTTTAGGGAGAGCATCTTTCCCATGCCCTTTCAGCACACAAATTATACTTTAACTTTACTGAGTGTTCATTATGCACAAGGGTTGATTAAGCCCTCTGTGGGAACCTGAATTGTAGTAAAACCCAATTCAATTGCTTTAATTAGGCTTATTTGGGGCTTCCTAGTTAAGGGAATTTATATTGATTTTTTTTTAGATTTGACTTTCACAAAAGACTCATAAATTCTCTGCTTTTAAAACAAATATCACTTTCAGCAAGGTAATTTATATTTTCTAGTGGTCAGTCAAAAAATATGTCAATGGTTCTGGTCATTTTGCCAAATATTTTTGTCTGTTAGCTAATTTGTTTTAATGGTAGCTGAAAGGTCAATACAGGACTTTGGAGGCAACTCAACATAAGCCATTCTTGCTTCAATTTAACTGCTGGAAGTGAGGGAAAAGGGCTTCTGGAGTGTAGATAGCTGATAAGAACTCAAATTTGTTAACTGAATCACACAGGTGCATTTAGAAGTCAAGGTCTGATGTATAAACTTTCCAGTGATTGGGTGGACTATTATTCTTTGAAAATAATCAAAATGAAATGCCATTCTAAGCATTTATACTATTACTATATATAAATACTGTTTAAGCATTACTGGAAGTTCCACACCTGACAAATATTGTTATGAAGAGTTATCAAGGGAATTATTATTGGAACCATCCTCCCACCATGAGCAATATACAAGTACTGAAGAAACAAAGTGGGCCCAATTCTACTCTAAGAAACAGCTAAGGTACCCTTTGAGTCAATGTACTAGTACATCTTTGAAGTTCTAAAGTACCATATAAATGTTATAAAACAATCACCATAATAAAGATTGATACATAAGGAGTACTTGCTATGTGAGAGACATTTTTTGAAATATTTACATATATTAACTTCCTTAATCTTTACAACAACTTCACATGATACATACTATTATCACCATTTACAAATTATGGGAACATAGTATACAAAATAGTTATTTATCCAAGGAAAATCTTGCATTTACCAGAATCTCTCCCAGAGCAAGTGTTTTCTGATTTTGGAAGAAATACTTTGAACAGACTTGTGATGTAGGAAGTGAGATTACTAAGGCCTGTCTAGAAAAATAATAAATAGTCACTAATTATCATCTCAAAAGAATGGACCATCCTCTTTGTTTTGCTTAGTAGGCTAATCTGGAACTAGTGAAATTGATTTGTGTCACACTATTCATTCCAGTTACAGAGAATTCTTACTTTTGAGGGTATGTTTCTGCTGCTTATGTTTATCTCCTACTCAGAAATTGATTGGGTTTTGCCAAATGTTCTTTAGTTTAAGTCCAGCTGAGATGAGCAGGGAAAAAAAATGGGGAAAAGGGGAAAGAGATACAATCTCCATTGTCAAATTTACTTTGTAAGATTCTCACTGATGCAGATATGTCAAAATAAATTCTCCAATCTGAAAAACAGGAAATAAAAATGTTGGAATAAAATCATACAGAAGCTCAGACAACTGTGGGACAAATTTGAAAGTACTAACATATGTGGAGGAAGGGAGGAAAAGAAATAGAAAATTATTTAAAGAAATGGTGGCTGGAAAATTCCCAGATTTGATGAAAATATTCTTTGGTAGATACAAAATTTCAAGGAATCCCAATGGGAAAAGCCCAGAGATACAAAACTATACCACATCACAGTCAAGCAGCTGAAAGTGAAAGACAGGAAGATCTTGAAAGTGGCAAAAGAAAAATGACTCATGACATACCAGGGAACAACAATATGATTAATGGCTGACTCCTCATCAGGAACAATGGGAGCTCAGAGGCAGAGCAGTGACATATTCAAAATGCTGGAGGGGAGACCAAAAAAAAAAACCTATCAACAAAGTAAAACTGCCCTTCAAAAATGAAGGTGAAACAAAGACAGTCATACATAAATAAAAACGGGATGATTCATTTCTAGCAGGCCTGCCTTAGGAGAAATACTATGGAAAGTGTTTCAGGCTGAAAGAAAATGACAACAAACAGTACCTTGAATCCACAGGGAAAATATAGAGCATTATAAATGGAAAATACATGAGCAAATATATACATCCTCTTTCCTTCTCTTAGCTATTGTGAAAAACAATGTTGTATAAAGCAATAATTATAATACTGTTATATTAGTTTTATAAGTGCAAGGTATATAATATTAGAACAAATGATAAGGGAGGAAATAGTGGTATGTTGGTGTAAATTGGCTATATTTTACCAAAATCACATCAATATTGATCTGAAAAGATCACAATAAAATAAAATATATAACCCCTAGAGAAACCACTAAACAACTAAAATATATATAGTTAAAAAATCAACAGAAGAGTAAAAATGGTACAGAAAAATGTTTGTTAAAACAGGAAGATATTTTTAAAAGAATAAAATGACATGGGACATATAGAAAAATATAAAATGGAAGACACAAATCTTTGCAAACATAGCAACAATTATATTAAATATGAATGGAAGAAATATTCTGATCAGAAGGCAGAGATTATCAAACATAAGTTTGATGACCAAATTTTAACTATATACTGTCTACAAGAGCACACATAAATAAGTGAAAAGCAAATAAATGGATAAAAAAAGTAAACCATGCAAACTGAAACCATAAAAAGAGCTGAAATAGGGGCTGGAGGTGTAGCTCAGAGGTAGAGAGTTTGCCTAGCATTTGCAAGGCCCTGGGTTCAATCCTCAGCACAAAAAATAAAAAGACTGAAGTCTTTATATTAATATTTACTCCAGAATTATGTACTACAAACAGTGGAAAATATATATTCTTTACAAGTATACATAGAACATTTTCTAAAATATATGCTACACCATGTGCTACATCATGTGTAGTATCAGGGTGACCATGTGCATAGTAATCATGGTGTGATTTGGTTTATTTATGTAGAATGAAAAGACAGGGGCAACTTGGATTTGAATCATGGCTTAGACATTTAGTTTATCTTACGATTTGGACAAACTATTCAGTATCTCTGAGATTGTGGATAATAGTGGCTACTTCACAGACTGTTGAAAAGAACTCAAAATAATGTATGATTTCTGTAAAACCAGAAACACTCAACAGTAGGTAACTATCATCATTATCATTATCATGAACACCCAGAAGTCATTACTGCTTACTTATTTTACCTATTAAGCAAGTAATAGAAAACACATGTGTAGCCTAAGTGATGAGATGACAACCAATGGAATAAAAAATGTGATATGAGAAGAACCTGAAGTAATAGCAAGTTACACTTCCAGAGTTGAAAACACAAGCATGGAGAAAAAAAAAAAAAAAAAAAAAACAAGAAAA
>PVHX01010604.1:19283-69214 GCA_004024805.1 Geosciurus inauris | reverse complement strand
CTTCTCTCCCAGGTGCCCTTCCTGTGGCCCTGACCCTCCTCGAAACCCCCCCCCCCCGTGCCGAGCAAGGGCCAGGCAGTGACTGGGCAGTACCGCTTCCTGGCCCGGAGCGGTGGCTACCTGTGGACCCAGACCCAGGCCACGGTGGTGTCAGGGGGCCGGGGCCCCCAAGCAGAGAGCATCGTCTGCGTCCACTTCCTGATCAGGTGAGCGGGGCGTTGGGGTGGCCGTGTGCGCAGGTCATGTCCGTGTGCGTAGATGGGCGTGTGTGTGTGTGTTCACGAGTGTGCACCTGTGTCGCGCCTGAGTGTACGTGAGGCACTGTGCCCATGTCCATGGATGTGGAAGTGTGTGGCCCTGTGAATACGTACATGGGTCTACCTGCACACGCACGTGTCCTGATCATTTAAATTGAAAAGAACTCTAAGTTAAAGAAAGCAATGCAACAGACTCGTGGAGTCTTTTTAAAAATTAAAGTTCACATTTAGAGCACATTCTCATTTTGATATACGGTTCTGTGCATTTTCCCCCCCTTTGGTACTGGGATTGAACTCAGGGGCACTCGACCACTGAGCCACACCCCCAGCCCTATTTTGTGTTTTATGTAGAGACAGGGTCTCACTGAGTTGCTTAGCGCCTCGCCGTTGCTGAGGCTGGCTTTGAACTCGCGATTCTCCTGTCTCAGCCTCCCTAAGTGCTGGGATTACAGGCTTGAGCCACCGCTGTGCATTTTGACAGATGCATGCAATTATATAACCACAACAACAACCAACCTACATCAACACTCTCATGGTCCCCAAAATGCTCTGGGGGTTCACCCCTCTCACCCTCTCTCCCTGGCAACCCCTGATCTGTCCTCTGACCCTAGAGGTTTTTTTTTTTAAATATTTTTTTAGTTGTAGATGGACACAATGTCTTTATTTTATTGCTTTGTATGTGGTGCTGAGGATCGAACCCAGGGCCTCACGCATGCGAGGCAAGTGCTCTACCGAGCTACAGTCCCAGCCCAACCCTAGAGGTTTTTGGTGGTTTTTTTTTTGTACTGGAGATTGAACCCAGAGGCACTTAACCACTGAGCCACATCCCCAGCCCTATTTTATGTTTTATTTAGAACAGGGTCCCGCTGAGTAGCTTTGAACTTGCAGTACTCCTGACTCAGCCTTCTGGGCCACTAGGATTACAGGCATGTGCCACTGTGCCCGGCTGTTTTCTCTTTGCCTGAGTGCCCCGTGCAGGGGATCATACAGGACGCAGCCTTGGGCTTCCGTAGCGTGACACTTCCTTAGCGTGAGGTCCGGCTGCTGCTCTACTTACAACAGGGCCACATCCCAATATCCCGTTGTACATGGAAAACATCTTAAGTCAAAAATGCGTTGAGAACAGCTGGCCCGCCAGGCGTCGCAGCTTGGAAACCCGCACCCTGGGGCCAGGCAGTTCTTCCCCCTCCTGATGCAGGACAACTGGGAGCTGCAGCTCACTACTTCTGCCCAGCATGGCAAAGGAATGCCGTGCCGCTTCTCACTACCCTGGGAGAAGATCCAAAGTCAGAACTCAAGTAGCTTCTCCTGGTTTCATGTCAGTTTTGCACCATTGGAAAACCGAAAAAAATCATAGAGAACTGTCTGTGTAAAATTCACCCGTGTGATGGTGTGTGTCAGTAATCCCTTTTCAGGGCTGACTAGTACTTCATGCTATGAATGGACCACAGTTGGTTTATCCGTTCACTGGTTGGAGGACTCTGGACTGTTCCCTACTAGAGGCAATTTCAAAAACAGCTCCTGTAAACATCCTCTCACGGCATTTTGTAAGGTGACATGTCTTCATTTCTCTTGGGTAAACATCTAGCCCTGGAGTGGCTGGGTCGTAGGCGAGTGTGTGTGTTTAGCTTCTGCAGGAGCAGAAGACATCCTGCCTAGCGGTTCCGCGTGGGGGCCCTTCCATTTTGCATTCCCAGCAGCGATGTCTGGGGTTCCGTGCTCCCTGATGTTGCCAGCACTCTTGTGTGGCTCTTTGTGTTGGGTTTTAGTTGTGGTTATTCCTAATGGGTGTGCAGTGGTGACATCACAGGGTCCCACCCCACCCCATCTTGCACCTTAGAGGTCTGCACCACTGAGAAATGCAGGAGCGTCAAGGACAGCATTGTCCCGAGGGCAGCGTATTATCACAAGAGAGAGTCAGAGGTGTCACTCGGTGGCACTCAGGAGGCTCTGGACTCCATCCTCAGTACCACACACTCACACCCCAAAACACAGAGGTATAAAACTATTGTTTTCCCTTGAAGGTTATCTTACACCAGTTTCCAAAACCGTAGGGTTTTCCCAGATCTGGGAGGTGTTCTCACATTGAGATAGTTTCACACATTCACATCCCACATCTCTGCACTGATAGAGCCCTTTGCAGCTCCCCCAGTATCCTTAAGAGAAAATGCAAGGCCCTGTGGGACTCCTGCCTCTCTCTCCTCTTTTGCTCACCAGCCAAACCCCAGGGCCTTTGCACATGCAGTCTCCTCTACCCAGAATGCTCTTCTCTCCCTCCTCCCCTTTCTCCTGAGCCATGCCTACTCATTCTTTTCAGTTTTATCTCAGACATCACTTCCTGAGAGACCACCCAAGGTCAAGTCTCCTCATTTTCTCTCCTGATATTCCATAATTTTGCTCCAGTTACTTAAAACTCTTTGTAATCACCCTGTTTGCTTGTGTGTTCAGCCAGGCATTCTGTGACCGAGCTTTTCAAAATCGCAAACCCCCTTCCCTGCTTGCTACTTACCACTAAAAATATCCTATGAAAATGTGGTTTGAGCCATATGTGACATTTTGAATTTTCTGGTAGGTAAAATTAATTTTAGTAACACATTTTATTGGGTGTGTGTACACACGATGCAATACAACACATCCAAGAACTATCATCTTAACATGGAATCAGTGTAAAAATTATTGAGAATGTCTAGATCCTTGTGTTATATTCAGAGTTTGAGATCTAGTGTGTTTTATACTTACAGTACATCTGGATTTGACTGGTCAACTTTCAAGTGCTTTGTTTATGAGAAAGACTGGTAGTGTGTCTTGTAGCTAGATAGGTACATTTAGCACACAGATGATGTTTTATTTAAATTCTTTTACCCACCAGCATTTCCTCCCTATGAAGGCAGAGAGTTTTGTCTGTCTATTTGCTGCTGAATCCCCCAAGTGCCTAGAACAATGCCTGGTACACAGTAGTTGCTCAGTAAAAGGCCGAGCGCATGGTGCATGCCTGTAATCCCAGCAACTTGGGAGGCTGAGACAGGAGGATTGCAAGTTTGAGGCTATCCTCAGAAACTTAGTGAAACCCTGTCTCAAAATAAAAATAAAATAAAATGGGCTAGCACCCCTGGGTTCAAAAACAAAACAAACAAACAAACCCAACCTGGGAAGGAGATACTATTGTTATTCCCTCTTTACAGAAGAGAAGACTGAAGTTCAAAGGGTTCAGGCATATGTTCAAGGTCACACAGCTCAGAAATGGCAGAGCTGGATTTGAGCCCAGGCCACTGGCTGCAGAGCCCTTGATGTCAAACGCCCCATCCTACTGTAGGGGATGTTTGAACCAATGACTTCTGTGTGACGGACATGTGTACACGGGCTCCTGGGTACACATGCATGCGCACGCGCGCGTGTGTGTTGCTAGGTGTGCTTGGACATGTGTGTGTGTATACGTGTGTAGCTGTGCCTGCTGTGTTTTTCAGGGGGATAAGTGTGGCTCTGGTCCAGACCAAATTGAGGTGTCTCCAACCTAGGACGGGTTTCGAAAAGGTGGAGAGGGGTCAGAGCCCATGAGAAGACCAGACCCACCTGCGTTCTCCCCTGTAGAGTGTCTTACGCTGATGAGATGCAAATGAGGGGTGGTCTCCAGCCCCACACCCAAAAGCCAGTTTGCCCAGCAAGCATCTGGATCCTCTCTGTAGCCAGAGACTGTGGGACAGGAGGTGCGGGGGACATCAGAAGGATGTATTTATAAGCCCGCCCCCTGGAGTATGAAAAATGTCTATGAATAGAAGCTCCCTAAACAAGCGCTTATTCATAAAAATATAGCCCTGAGTTCTTCATATTTGGTCATGTAATGAAGAACATGTTCAAAATGTACTGTTCATGGACACATTTAGAAGAGGATGCTAATAAGTAAACATCTGTAGAGAGACTGTTTAGCTCAGACCTCTCACTCGCCCCCTGTGCCCCCTCCCCCTCTGTCTCCATGTCCCCCTCCGGCTCCATGTCCCCCACCCCACCTCCTGGCTGCCTTCTCCCCACCCGCCCAGGCTGTGCTAGATGCCAGCTGCTTTTTCTTTCCTTCCACAGAGGGAGCTTGGGAAGTGACAAATTTAACTATCTTTTAAATGCCATTACAGGTTGCGTACCCCTTATCCAAAATGCTTGAGACCATTTGAGCTGGGTTGTTTTGATTTGTTTTGTGGATTTGGGGATATTTGCATATATACATAATGAGATATCTTGGAAACGGGACCAGATCTAAACACAAAATTCATTATGTTTCATATGCGCCTTATACACATAGCTTGAAGATAATTATACACAATATTTTAAATAATTTTGTGTGTGACACCAAGTTTCATGGTGAAGAACTTTCCACTCATCAGGTGTAGGATTTTGGATTTTCAAATTAGGGATATTTGACTCATGTCATCAAAAGCAGTCGACAAAAACCAAATCCTGAGAACAAATACTCACGGGAAATTTTTTTCTGCAAGACGCCTGTCCAGCCCCTGGGCTCGGCCGAGGACCCTCTCTGCTCACCACTCCTCTGTCTGCTTTGTACCCCAGCCGCGTGGAAGAGACGGGCGTGGTGCTGTCCCTGGAGCAGACCGAGCAACACTCTCGCAGACCCGTGCAGGGGGCTGCCCTATCTCAGAAGAACGCCCCTAATCCTGGGCACAGGCTTGGTATGGAGCAGAGCTGTTGTCCCCAGGACCCTTGGAAGAAAGCACATGGACCTTCACACAGCTCTCCTGGCCCTGTGGGACCCGCTTCCTGCCTTCCTCCCCTTTGGCTCACCCTCCAGACCACACTAGCTTCCTCAGACCTCTCCAGACCGTGCTAGAGCCTTTTGGCCTCAGGGCCTCTGCACATGCAGTTGCCCTTCCCAGAATGCTCATCTCTCTCCCATCCTCCCTTTTCTGTCTGAAGGCTTCAGTCTCTATCGCCCCCACCCCCGTATCCTGCTGGGGCTCCCCAGGGCCCACACCTCACTATCTGAGGCTTCCAGTAACCCTGGCCCCTCCGAGTCTGGCTCCTTCCTCCCTCTTCCTTCTCCTGGGCCCGCATCCCGGATGAGCTTCGTGCCTGTAGGCCTCACCTTCCCCAAGCTGTTGCTGGCGGCCCATGCTTCTGGACGTGGGGTGGGTCTGCTGGTATCCTTTCTTCTTCTCAGTGCTGGCCAACTTGATCTCCAGGGACCGTGGACCCTCCTTGGAGGCCTTGGGCCAGTCTGAATCACCAAATGCTATTCTGGGCCACTGGGCCATTTGCCTAGAGCCTTTCAGGGCCTCGCCACAATCAGGGAACTAACATCAACACCTGGCCTGGCACCTTCTCCCCATTGCTAAGGACAGTGGCCATCCTGATTGGTTGTTGAAGATGTCAACTGTGTCCCCTGGGCTTGGCTTGGGGAGCTCTGGCCCTGGATCCTAGATAATCACCCCATGTCCTCCCCATCCTGCAGATACCCCTGGTCCCCGCATCCTGGCCTTCCTGCACCCCCCTTCCCTGAGCGAGGCCACGCTGGCCGCTGACCCCCGCCGTTTCTGTAGCCCTGACCTCCGCCGCCTCCTGGCGCCCATCCTAGACGGGGCTTCGGCAGCTGCCGCCCCCAGCACACCGCAGGCTACACGGCGACCCCACAGTCCTCTTCCGGTAAGCGACCCCACCTCGGCCTTTGGCTTGAACCTTGCTGCTCTCTCAGCCTCTGTTCTGTCATGGGAGGGGTGGGACAAGATGGGGCTGGGCTTCCTTTAAGACCTACACCCCAGATCCTTCAACCCAGAACCCTAGAGTCTGGCCCCTAGCCTGGGTTTGGAATCCCCAGCGTGTCTGAACTGGCACAAACAACGGTCCCAGCTGTGACCAAGCATCGGGGTCTCTGAACTTCAGCCTTGGAGAGTCAAGAAGGTCTGAAATCTTCATTCAGAGTCCCAGATTCAAATCTGGAACCTGCTCCTTACCTGCTCTGTTCCCCTGGGCGAGTGAATTCCTGAGGCCTCGATTGCTTCTCCTGTGTAGAGAAGACAGTAACAAGGGGCCGTTGGTTATTGTGGGTTAAGTGAGATTGTTCACGGGAAGCTCTTGGTAGGGGCTGGCACCTCACAGGGGTGCAGTAGACCCTAGAGGCTGCCATCTTTACTAGAGTGCAGACAGCCTGACCTTTGATCTCAGCGGGTCTAGATTATCTGCTGAGGACCCTTCCCACCCTCCACCCCAAGAAAACAGCTTCCCCCTGCTGGAGAAATACAGATGATAACTCAGGACTGTGCTGCTGAGACTCCAGACCCCAGGACCTTGAACTGTGAGGGCCTGGATGGCCTCCAGCGATGTCCATGCACCCAGGCGCTCCAGCGTTCTAACACCAGGATCGGAACTCACTTGCATTCGTTATCTGACCCCTTGTGTGCCCCGGCTGTCTCACATTTGACCCCCACTTCTATCCTGACCCCCAGACTCTCTTACTGTTGTCACTTCCCCGGGCTTGCAAGGCCCTCCAGTCTCTGCTTTGTTCCCCCACAGGCTGACCTCCCAGGTGAACCACCTGTGGGCCTGGAGAATACACGCGGGCCCTTCACCAGCCGGAGAACCCTCGAGGCAGTGGAGACAGATCTAGACGGAGCTCAGGTGAGGGCAGACGTGGAAGAGGCTGTCTTCACTCTGTGCTCTGGGGACTGTCATTTCCAGATTTAGGGACGAGTGGATGGACAGATGGATAGACAGATGGACCATGTGTTCATTATGGATTGAATGATGTTTAGGCAGATATTTGGATGGATGGATGGATGGATGGATGGAGGGATGGATGGATGGACGGACAGACGGATCATGGTATTCATTAGGTGGATGGTGCTGGACGGATGATCTTTATGCAGGTATTTGGACGGATGGATGGATGTTTGGGTGGATAGTTGCATAGATGGACCACTGTCACTGGCTGGGTGACATTGGACAGATGACGTTTGAATGGGTACTTGATTGGATAGGTAAATAAGGTGACTGGGGACATGGTGTACCAGCCACCTACTGCTACACAACAAATGCCCCAAAACGTATCACCTTAAAACAATGAACATTTATTATGTCTCGTGGTTTCTGAGAATCAGGAAATCAGGAATCAGAATGAGGATTCTGAGAATCAGGAATTTTTTCAGAATCAGGGAGCAGTTGGCTCAGGGGCGCTGGAGAGGCTGATGTCGAGCTCTCGGGTGGCGCTACCTGAGGGGAGAGGATTTGTCCCCAGGTTCGTGTGCATAGTGCAGGCTGGCCCCGCTCCTCCTGGCTTTGGCTGGAGGCCTCACTTACTCACCACACGGGCTGCATAGCTGTTCCTCAGAACATGGCAGCTGGCTCAGGGCAAGCAATCCAACCAAGAGACAGACACACAGACAGACAGAAAGAGAAGCCAAAACAGAAGGCACAGTCTTTCATGACCTGTTCTGGGAACTGACATGCCATCAGTCCTGGTTTATAATAGTGGCCATGCAGAACCCCTGCCAGCACAGTGGGGCAGGCAGCTACACAGACTGTGAGCACCACTGCGGACCCCTAGTGATTAGGGTCTCACTCGCCCCCTCCCACCGCCCGCCGAGGTCTCTCCCATCACAGCATCAGGTTGAAGTGCAGAATCACGTTATCCAAACCCATCTGGGTGCAGATGGAGCTCCTCAGGGTCAGGCCCTGTTGGGAGACACGTCCTTGGTCGGGCACACCCAACATACAGGGGTGGGATGGGCACAGAACTGCCACAGGCACTCCTATTCAGAAAGGGGGGAAAGGGGAAGCCTTCAGGGTCTCTGGTCCAGAGCAGTTTCGTAACTCATCCTGGCAGATCTTGGAAGTCCTTGACTAGGACTCCTGCCTGTGCTTCCCAGGGGCTTTCACCATGGCTCTAGATGCCACCCTTTGAGCTACTGGCTCCTCTCCCCGAGTCACTTCTCCTTTCTCATAAAAGGTAACATGTAGCCAGGTGCAGGGGCACACACCCCTAATCCCAGCAACTCAGAAGGTTGAGGCAAGTTCGAGGCCAGCCTGGGCAACTCAGCGAGACCCTGTCTCAAAATAAAATAAAAAAGGGGCTGGGGATGTGCCTCCATGGTTAAGCACCCTTGGGTGCAATCCCCAGTCCAAAAAAAAAAAAAAAGTAAAAAGTGACAGTATTCACAAGTCAGTAGCTTTTCACCACCTGCTTCCTCTGTCTAGAATGTAGGTGGTCCAGGAATACTTGCTCTATTTTATGGAATGAAGTGTTGTCAAATTCAAGAACTGAAAAGGAAGCCAATTCAGATCTTTAAACAAAAAGAAAAAGGAAGAACTCTGGTGATCCCAAGGCCGCTTTTCATTTAGTACCATTTCTGTCTCTTTCTTCTCCCCCACCAACCCCGCAGCTGGGGATTGAACCCAGGGTGCTCTATCACTGAGCAGCTAGACCTCCAGCCCCTTTTTATTTTTCATTTTGAGACAGGATCTCACTAAGTTGCTGAGGCTGGCCTCCAACTTGTGATCCTCCTGCATCAGACTCCCAGGTCACTGGGATCACAGGCATGCGCCACTACGCCCGGCTCCATCTCTGACCCGTTCAGTCCAACCTGGAATGTCTCTGTTGTCTTCAGAAGACCTTTGTGAGTCTGCCTGAGTCTCTTTGGAGTTCCCTCCAGTAGACAAAAGCAACTCCCACAGATCACTTCAAAATAAGCCCTTCTCCCTGGGCCTGCTGAGACGACTGAGTGACAGAGTCCTGAGGGTCAATGGCAGGTCTACTGGGTGAATCCATGAACTCTTCGGAGTGCTGTCTTGCTGAAGGGCGGTCAAGGCATCCCCTTTGGTCTTTCTAGAGATTTCTAGTCACACCTGAGCTGCTTCTGTAGCCCCTGCTTTCCTGGGAGGGCCCTTGTAGGCTCAGAAACCACTTCTTTTTAAAAATTTTTTGTAGTTGTAGATGGACAGCATGCCTTTATTTTATTTGTTTATTTTTATGTGCTGCTAAGGATCGAACCCAGTGCCTCTCATGTGCTAGGCAAGCGCTCTGCCACTGAGCTACAGCTGCAGCCAAAACCACTTTTTTTTTTTTTTTTTTTTTCTGGTACCAGGGATTGAACCCAGGGCCACTTAACCACTGAGCCTTTTTGTATTTAAATTTGAGATAGGGTCTCACTGAGTTGCTTAGGGCCTCGCTAAATTACTGAGGCTGGCCTTGAACTTGTGATCCTCCTGCCTCAGCCTCCTAAGCTGCCGGAATTATACCCCAGTTCTACCTATGACTTCTAACTGCAGTTGCAAGTTTGGGGGTCCCCAGGGCCACTCCCACTCTGACCAGCAGGCGTCCCATTCAGACATTCCCATGGGCTTCCTCTGCTTTCACTGCGAGCTCTCCTAGTGCTGGGGAACTACTTTACCTTTGTGCCTCACTTCATGACAGGGACTGAGGAACACAGCCTTAGGCGATGTCATCTTTGTGGCGCAGCCAGCTACACACCTAAACTCGATAGTGTACTCTCTGCACATGGCCTCTGGCTCCCAAGGCCATGATGAGCACAGCAGCATGAGATTAAACCAAGCCCAAGAGGATCAAAACTGTCAACCCTAGTGTGTGTGAGGCTGCTGCCCGTATAACATGGTGTATTGTCTTACGGCAAGCGGTATGTATGCGTCTGTCCATCTATCTGTCTAGGGGGTGGGGTTTTGCTTCGTTGCCCAGTCTGGCCTCGAATTCCTGGGCTCACATAGTCACCCTACCTCAGACTCCCAAATGGCTGGAACTCCAGGCGTGCACCCCCACAGCTGACAGCTGGCTCAGTCAACTCCTCATAAGTAAAAGGAATGTGCTCTAAAAGAACATGAAAGGTAGAGTGGACTGAAGATGGAAGCCAGCAGCACAGGGGTCTGTTGTCACTATTGTCACATACTGGGCACAACTGCACGTGCTCAGCTTCTGTGTGGCACAGTGTCCCCATAGACATAGCCACTCGTGGCACCATGACATTACATCAGCTACAGTGTCGCTAGGCAAGAGGAACTTCTCAGGTCCCTTATAACCTTCCGGGAGTCACATCGCCCGTGCAGACCATTGTTGACCAAAACATCATTACGTAGCGCGTGGCTGTGCTAACAACTGTGGGGTTTGGGGGTGGTGGTAGTGTTGTTTTGGCACCAGGGATTGGACCCAGGGGCACTTAACCATGGAGCCACCTCCCCAGCCCTTTTATTTTTTACTTTGAGACAGGGTCTCACTGAATTGCTTGAGGCCTTGCTAAATTGCTGAGGCTGGCCTTGAACTTGCAGTTCTCCTGCCTCAGCCTCCTGAGCTGCTGGGATGACAGGTGTGCATCATGACACCTGGCAACAACTGTAGTTATTATAGCAAAAGAATACACATCAGAACCAAAGGAAGAGATGCTGGAGGTGGCATCTGGGACTGGAAGGGTCTTCTTGTCCTTAGGGACACGTTACCCTCCTGGCTACGTGCACGTGGAGTCTTGCTGGCCCAGAGTGCTCACCCACGCTCCTGCGTCCAGAGTCTTAATTCAGCTTTCCTCAGCCAGGCAGGATCGACTGAGGCATCGCCCACACAATCCAATTCAGTTTCCAGTGCCACCTCTGCCTTCCCTGGAGGTCAGGCTGATTTCCTGGCCCAAAGCCCCAACCCTTGAGTGACATGTTAGGCTTTCTATCAGGGCCAACGCCCTGTCTATCGGGATCATCTCATCAGCATAGGCTCTCGTGAGTCACCTGTTCGTATGAACCTCCAGGCATGCTCCAAGGGCCCACAGCGAACAGCAGACACAGCTAACCCTTGGGGATTCCAGGGGTTTCCAGTTTACTTCCCAGGCAAGACGTCACTTCAGAGAAAGTTAATTTTATGTTTTGATTTTGTATACAGTGCTGGGATGGAACCCAGGGCGCCAGGCCTGCTGAGCAAGTGCTCCACCACCGAGCCCCATGCCCAGCCCGAAAGTTAATTTGTCAGTGCACAGGGAGGTCGAGAAAGTTCAGATTCCTATTTGAAAATCCCAGTTCCCTTGTGTCAGCGTTTCCTCCTTTAGTTCCTCCGTCTCTTCCTGCCTCTTTCTGGGAGGGATGAGAAGCACTCAGGTGGCCCCCGACACTCTGCTGCA
The DNA here is from genome assembly GCA_004024805.1 of Geosciurus inauris. Taxonomy (NCBI): domain Eukaryota; kingdom Metazoa; phylum Chordata; class Mammalia; order Rodentia; family Sciuridae; genus Geosciurus; species Geosciurus inauris. The sequence continues at coordinate 57,852 of PVHX01010604.1, read as the reverse complement.
ACTTCCCCGGCTGGTCCCCAGCCCCTCGGTTCCATGTCCCACTTTCCACTTGATTGCAGGCAGCCTTGTGGTTCGACCCCCAGCTGCCAGGCAAGAAGAAAACCCTCTCCTCTGCTTCCTGTACCCTGCACCTCACTTCCTCCCCAGCCCGTGCCCGCAGCCACAGGGTTCAGATTGTGACTGATTCATTTTTCAAACCTGTGTTAGATTGTTTTGTCATGGTGACCAAACATATCTGAGAACAACTTAGAGGAGAAAAGAGTTATTTGGACTCACAGTTTAAAGGTCTTAGTCCATGGTCAGCTGACGCCATTGCAGACACATCACGGTGGAAGGACATGGTGGGGAAGAGCAGCTCAACCCATGGCATCTGGGAAGCGGGGAGAGAGAGAGAGAAAGAGAAAGGAAGTTGGGCCATGGGAAAGATCAACCCCTTCCTGCAGCTAGGTTTCACCTTCTTGCAGTCCATTCAGCTCTTATGAACTAATCTACTGATAATCCATTATTAATGGATTAATCCATTACAAGTGGATTAATCCACTGGTGAGAGATCAGAGCTGTTACAATCCAGTCATTGGCCGAAAACCCCACCTCTGACTTGCCACATGAGGTACCATGCTGTCAACACTTTTGGGGGGACATTCCAGGTCTGAAAGTAACAACGGTAGTTATAGGCTTCTCTAACTTGCTCACAGTCCTTCCAACCTCTGCCCAGTTCCAAAGCTACTCCTATATTTTAGATTTGTGTTAATGGTGGCACCCCACTGTCCATATCCAAATCTTGTATCTATTTCTGGATCATCAATTACCACAAACTTAGCAGGTTAAAACCCTGTTAGCATTTGTAACTTCTAACTCCCGAGGTCACGGGTCTGGGAGCCGTTTAGCTGGGCAGCTTTTGCTCAGGGTCTCTCATGAGGTTGCAGCCATCAGAAAACTTGGCTAGGACTGGAGGATTCGCTTCCAAGGTCATTCACTGGGCTGCTGGCAAAAGGTCTTAGTTCCTTGCCTTGGGTAACAGGAATTGGTCCATAGAGCTGGTCATGAAGTGAAGAGAGAGAGAGAGAGAGAGAGAGAGGAAGAAATGGAAGCCACCAGGATTTTTATAACCCAATGTGGAAGTCACAGAAGATCATCTCCCGTTGTTACCCGGGCAGCCCTAGTCACTGTGCTAAGGGACTAGCTAGGGTGTGAATCCCAAGAGAGGAGGATCTTGGAGGGCCATCTTGGGCCTGACCTCCACATGGTCCTTATACCCATTTTACAGATGTGCAAAGTGGATCTCTGACTCCTGGCCTCGGCCGTGCAGCTCGGAGGTGGTGGAGCTGGGACTCCGTCCCAGGTCCGCTCAGTCCAAGGTTCGTGCTCCTAACTCCCTCCTGCCCCCCACAGGACGCCGATGCTCTGGACTTGGAGATGCTGGCCCCCTACATCTCCATGGATGACGACTTCCAGCTCCACGCCAGCGAGCAACCACCCAGGGCCTGCCACAGACCTCCAGGGGCTGTGCGCCGGCCCCGCGCTCGGAGCTTCCACGGCCTGTTGCCCCCAATCCCTGAGTCCTCCCTGCTGCCCCGCTGGGGGAGTGATCCCCGTCTGAGCTGCTCCAGCCCCTCCAGAGGGAACCCCTCAACATCCTGCCCTGCAGCTGGGCCTCGGAAGAGGTGAGCCATAGTGAGGGGGGAGCCAGTGAAGGTAGAGAGAGGGTCCCTGGGCCCCCTTCAGCCTCTCCCACGCCAATCATCCCCCCCATCTCCACTCTGGCCAGGGCTTCACTGTCCCCAGCACAAGCTAATTTGTTCCAAACTCTCTGCCTTTACCTAAGCTGTCGCCTTCTGGAACCTCCTCTGCGACTCTCACTGCCAACCCCAATCCCACCTCAGCCGGGATCACTCCTCCGGAACACATCTCTGACTCAGCAACAGTTTTTCTCATAGTAACAGGTGTTGTACACCTGTGATCCCAGCAGCTCGGGAGACTGAGGCAGGAGGATCTCAAGTTGGAGGCCAGCCTCAGCAAATGATCAAGGCCCTAAGCAACTTACTGAGACCCTGTCTCAAAAGGGCTGGGGATGTAGCTCAGTGGTAAAGCACCACTGGAACCCAGGGCCTCACCCATGACATGTTCTCTACCATTGAGCCACATCTCCAGCCCCAGAACCTGTTGAAAGCTACAGACTCCTTCCTAAGAAAATTTACACCCACACAAAATTTTACATATGATTTTGGAGCCCTTCCAAAGACCTTGGATTACTAGTTTTTTGCTGTGCAAATGGCAGCCATTGCCTGTTTAGTCTCCAAAGAGGTGTCTTTTCTATCCTTGTGAGACTTTCATGGATTAATCTCTGTATTGCCCAAGACTCCTAGTCTGGGGGTGGTTATACAGTAGGTGCCTAATAAAGACTTATTAAATGAAGGAAGGAGGGAATTCATGAGCATAGTGGGTAGGCAGAGAGATGGACAAGTGGGTGGCTGGATGGTGAGCCAGGGGCCAATGGCTAGGAGTTGGCTAGGCAAGCAGCTGATGGGTCGCTGGGCAGACGGGGAGTTGGGGGGGTCAGTGGCATGAGTAGAGGTGCCTGGGGGAGCACACAGATGCTCACCACCTGCCGGCACAGGTGCAGCCTGCCCAGATCTGCTGTATTCTGAGTCTTGCCCTTTGTTCCCCAGGGCCCTGGCCCGCAGCCCAGAGGACGAGGGGGTGGAGCTGCTGGGAGTGAGACCCCCCAAACGGTCCCCCAGCCTAGAGCCCGAAAGCTTCCTGCTGCCTCCCCTCAGCCTGGTAAGTTGGGGGCCTGGTGAGATGCTCTCCCTCTCGGAACCTAGCAGGCTTAACCCTCCTGTTTTATAGATGGGAAAACCAGAGAGGGCCAGGGGCCGGCTGAAAGTCATGCAGGGGATCAACGGTCCCACTGACCCAGGACTTCTAGTTCTGCTCATGGGTATGAGAAGGCGTTCAAATCCATGATTAGTGCCGAGAGGAAACGCGAGCTGGGTGAGGGGAGAGGCGCGGGTGGCCAGCACCAGCGTGGGACCCTCCCCAAACAGGAACAGGCCCCGGCCTTACATTCCTAGTGTGGGGCTGAGGGTATAAACCTTAGAGCCAGACTGGCTTCAAGCCCCAGGTGCCCAAGAACTTGGGCAGGTGACATTACCACCGTGACCCTCAGTTTCCTCTTTTGGAAAATGGGACTGATTACATTTCACAGGACTGCCATGAGGATTCAATGAAATCAGGCCCACGGATGACTGTGGGTGGTCACTGATGTGTGCACAACCGAACTAAACCAAAGCAGCCTCCCTTCCAGTCTCCTTGCCTCCAGCCTCGCCCCTGCTGTTCATATTGCACAACAGCAAACAGAATGTCCTTTCTAAAAGCCAGCCTGTGTCCCTTCTACAAGGCCTCCCTCCAGGAGGAGCTATGGAAGCATAGCTCCCTAGTGCCCAGAGAAGAGCTGCCTTGACCCTTGATCTGCAAAGGGCTTTTTGAACACGAGGGGTATAGTGGATAATACCAAGAGCTTACATTTATTGAGTGCCTACTGTGTGCCAGATGCAAACTGCACTAAGTGCCTTGCATGGTTAACTTATGGGATCCCGTGACCCCTCTTGGAACGTCGTCGTCATGATACACATTTAGACCTGTCGGAATCTAGGCAGGAAACTAATTCAGATGGGATGTTGAGGAGAATTTAATGACTGGACTGTCGGCAGGGTGGCCAGGGTGTAGGGAAATCCGGCTGGTGCAGCACTAACCCTGGCTGGAAGGGTGACAGGTGATCCCTGGGTCCTGGGGAGAGCTGGAACTTTGCATAGAGGGACACGGCCAACTCACAGCGACCCAGCCGGGGAGCAGCTAGAAGGACACGTTCCCTCTCCGGCCCCCATCTGCTGGCGTGTCCGTTAGCCAGCGGGACCCACGGCAAGGTAGATGCAGCGCACAGTCAGCCTCCCGGAAGAAGTGGAGGAGAAGAAGGAGGCTCCAGAGAAGCACAGAGGATGTCTGGGACAGTGACTGGCCCAGTCACACAGCTGACAGGTGGCCCTTAGCCAACCACCGCGCCACCCTGCCCCTTGGACACTGATGGTGGTGGGGGTGGGGGTGGTGGTGAGGGCGGCTGCTTTGTCTCTCTCCCTCAGAGTTTCCTTCTGGCAGGAGGAGCCGCCCCCGGGAGCCAGCAGGATCCCGGCTCCCGCCTCCTGAATACTCACGAGCCCTTGGGTGAGTTGCCACCGGGCATGCAGAGCCCTGGCCCCTGGCCCCCTGGATGGAGCCCTCTGGACTGTCCGTGCCCAGAGGCAGTCTCCACGGAAGCAGGCAGCCCCTTCCTCCACTCATGGGCCCCGTGGCCGGGGAGAGACCTGAGGGGGTAGGGGCTTGCTGAGGCCCCGTGAGGCTCCCCCGCCCGTCAGCTGGGGCCTGTTGCCTGAAGGAGAGGTTTTGAGGACTCAGAGACAAGCAACCACAGACGGCAGAGCTTCCCCAAGACCTGTTAGGCAGTAAGCCCTCAGGCAGTGTCTCCCCCTTGTGGCCTTGGTGGAGACGCTGGTCCTGCAGCCTCCCCACTTGTTGGGGTGTTAGCATTTTTCCACTACAACTCTCAAAAGCTGAGCTCCACCTGACACCTCCAGGCAGCAGCCTAGGGGATCTTTCCAAAGCATAAATCTGGCCCTGACCCTACTCTGCTCAAAACCCTTCTATGGCTCCCTAGGGCCTTTCATAAGAAGCTTCTCACTTTGGGCTCAAACCCCTTCAGGGCCTGGCTGCTGCCTTATCTCACACCTTACCCGTTTCTGACACAGTCCCTGTCTTTTGATTTACACTTTTCTCCTGTTTTTGTTTGCTTGCTTTGTTTTGTTTTTTTGAACCCAGAGATGCTTTAACCACCAGACCACATCTTCAACCGTTTTTTAAATTTTTTTATTTTGAGACAGGGTCTTGCTAAGCTGCCCAGACTGGCTTCTAACTTGTGCTCTTCCTGCCTCAGCTTCCCAAATGCCTGGGATTAAAGGTGTGCCACCACCACGCCTGGCTTCACGGACTCTTCCTCACACACAGTGTGTGCCAGGCACTGTCCCAATTGCTGGAGAAACACTGACTGAAGCACGTGGAAATCCCAGCCTTCATGGCGCTGGTATTCTAGTGAGAAAGACCATAACCAAGAAATAAATGCAATAAAAAGTGAAGCGGAGCCAGCCACCGTGCAGCACATCTGTAATTCCGGCTAACTCAGGAGGCTGGGGCAGGAGGATGACAAGTTTGAGGCCAACCTGAGCAACTGAGTGAGACCCTGTCTCAAAATAAAATTTAAGGAGTGTAAGAGATGAAAATGAGTGCTGCTGGGAAAATACACCTGCAGGGGAAAGAGAGTTCTGGGTGGGCTGGGGCTTCAGATCAGAGCTGGCCTCACTGAGAAGGTGAGAGTCCAGCAGAGACCTGCAGGAGTGAGCCCTGAAGATTTCGGGGGGAAGAATGTCCCAGGAAGAGGGAACAAGTTGTGCAAAGGTCCTAGGTGGGAGTGTCTCACTTGTATCTGAGGAAAAGCAAGGCTGATGTGGCTGAGGCAGAGAGAAAGGTGAGGGGCAGATCACACCGGGCCTCTCCAGGGCTCTGTGATGACTTCAGCATTCTCTTCCTTGAGAGGCTGCCATGAGGCCCTTGCACATCCTGATCCCTCTGCCAGGGATGCTTTTCCCAGCATTCTTTGCCTAGTTACCACACCCTGTAGATCTCAGATCAAATGTCACCCCTGCCTTGAAGCCCTGCGTGGCCTCAGGAGCTCAGGTCCTTCAACACCCTGCGTTACATTGGCATGTGTGCCCTCGTTTCACCATAGGCTGTTTTCTCCCTGTGGGTTGGTGCCCACAAGGGCAGGGCCAGGGCTGTCTTGGTCACCACTGTGCTGTCCTGTGTGCACTATTATTAGCCCATTTTACAGATGAGGGGACTGAGGCCCAGGAGGTGGAGTCACCTGCCCCAGGTCACTCAGCAAGTAAATAGCAACACCTGGAATCAAACTAGGATCAGGGTTTTGTTTTCTTTTTTTGTTTTTGGTACTGGGAATTGAACTCAGGGGCACTCGACCACAGAGCTACATCCTCAGCCCTTTTTTATATTTTATTTAGAGACACGGTCTCACTGAGTTGCTTAGCACCTGCCTCACTTTTTTCTTTTTCTTTTTTTTTTGTGGTACTGGGGATTAAACTCAGGGGCACTCGACCACTGAGCCACATCCCCAGCCCTATTTTGTGTTTTATGTAGAGACAGGGTCTCACTGAGTTGCTTAGCGCCTCGCCATTGCTGAGGCTGGCTTTGAACTCGCGATTCTCCTGTTTCAGCCTTTCAAGCTGCTGGAATTACAGACATTTGCCACCAGGCCTGGCTAAGGGGTCTTTTGTTTGTTTGTGCTGTGGTGCTGAGGATCAAACCCAGGCTGTCACTCACCCTAGGCCAGTGCCCCACCCCTGAGCCACCCCCAGCTTGGCTTGCTGCTGTTGGAGGCCCAGCAGGCAGCCTCGCCCCTGCACTGAACACCGGGGAGGGGAAGGCAGGTGAGGTGACGATTCCCCTGGCTGACTTTGTCTCCCCTACAGGCCTGGGCCCCTCGCTGCTCGCTCTCTACATGGACGAGGATCCCACCCAGCCTAGGAGCCACTTCCGGGCAGCAGTGGGCTTGGCCCAGGCCCGCTGAGCCAGCCCCTGCTCCCGTCTGCCCTCTCCCACCCCAGAAAGGACCGTGGCCACACTCCAAGCCTGCAGCCAGCGCACAGGACGGGGGCCTCTGTCCTGAGTGCCCTCCGCCAGCCTCGGGCCTACCTCAGCCCCCACCCCCTGGCCCGCACCCAGCCTGGGGGCTCGGGTGGTTTCAGCTCAGTGACCTCTGGAGGGGGGTCTCCGGCCCCCTCCTCCTCCTCTCAGGACTTCCTTGGGGTTCTCAATACTTGGTTACCTCATCTCCCCTCTGCAGCCCTCATGGCTTTATTCTGAGGAATCGGGTGGGAGGCCAGGGTCAGATCTGTCTTTCTGGGCTCCAGGGAGCATGGGTGACCATAGCCACATCTCTTTCTGTCTTTCCTTTATTTTTATTTTTGTTGTTTTCATGATATGGCTTTTAATCACTATGAATTGCCCAGGGGTCTGTAAGAATGTGGGACTCTGATCGTCCCCCTTCCTCGGGCATCAGCGGGTGGGAAGCTTCGGGTCAGACCTCACCTCCAGGAACCTCAACCTCCTAAGCTGCCACCCAGCTCTGCCTGCCACTTGGACTTCCCACTACCCCAGCCTCACCTGCGCAATGATTCCATTCATGGTCTTCCTATTCCGAGGGGAACCTGGAACTTCCTCTGCTTTCAGACGGTGTAGCCTCCGGCCTCCCCTGGCCCTGGGCTGCAGCCTCCAGCCTCCTCTGGCCCTGGGCTGCCCAACCTCTAGCATGGTCTATGGTGGTGGACTTCACATCCCCCAAACCCCTCTGATTCCAGATCTCATGGCCTTTGGCTCTTTCTCATTCTCAAACTCACAACTTCCTGATTCTGCCTGTGTTCAACTCTCCCAATCTCCAAAGATATGTTCTGGGTCACACAACCTCTGACTCTCTCCAGCTTCAGAGCCCGTGAGCACCTCTGGTTCTAGAATTCAATCTGTAACTTCCTCTGTTTGGGTTTTGTTTGTTCGCATTTTGGCACTGGGGATTGAACCCGGGGGCACTTAACCACTGAGCCACATCCCCAGCCCTTTTTATATTTTATTTAGCGACAGGGTCTCACTAAGTTACTGAGGCTGGCTTTGAACTTGCAATCCTCCTGTCTCAGCCTCCTGAGCCACTGGGAGCCTCCACCCCCGTCCTTCCTCTGGTTGTGGACCCTGCAACTCCAGACTTCCTTGGTTCCAGATCTCAACCTCCTATTGCTAAATCATCTTAGCTCAAACCTCATGGGCCAGCTCATTCCTCTTCACCTCTCTACACTTGACTCCCTTTCCCCATTAAGAGAAGTGCAGTGAGGGTATGTCTTCATCTGGTACCAGCTATTCCACAGCCAGATACCACGTGCCACTTTGCTCAGGTTCTAGACCTCATGATGTCCACCATTCACTGGTTCTAGAGTATGCAGCCTCTGGACTTGCAACCTTCAGGGTCCTCTGTCCTCTGATCCCAGACCTGATGGTCTGTGACTTCTCTGGTTCTAGAACTGAGCTGCAGGTGTCTGCGGGTTCTAAGCTGCGCCCCCTGCACTCCCTTGGTTCTAGGCTTCCTATTTCCAACTCCCCCCTTGCTCTAGATCGTGTGACTTCCAGTTAGCCTAGGTCTAGAACTCATCTTCAAACATCTGATTGTAGGCCTCTGCCTTATACATTTCTCTGGTCTGTCCCTTAGGATCCCAACTCCTCCTCATTCTGGATCTTATGATTCCAAAATCCCGGTGGTTCCTAGAATGCGATCTGTGGACATTTTCTATTTCTGTCATGATTCTATAAATTCTTCTGGGTGCACAGATTCCAGCTGCCTCTAATTTCAGACCCAGATTCCCCAGTTTCTAGAACTCAGCCTCCACATGCTTCTGAATCTAGAATCTAGCTTTACCCTGCAGATTGCTCTGGTCTCAGATCTTACAAGCCCCGACTCTGATTCCAGACCCTGCCCTCCTAACTCTTCTGCCCACCCCGCCACTGAACTGGCTTCATTTCCAGCCCTGGTCTCCAGTCTTCCCATTCCAGATCTCTACCCTCCAGGCCCTCTGCTCATGAACTTCATGCTCAGGCCTCTCCAGTCTCTCATCCCTGAGGTTTCCCTCTCCTGGAAGCCTTTTCCCACCCCAACCCCCCAGACATGCGCTTACCTTGACTTCACCCCAGGCGCCTGGGGGCTCACGCCCAGGAGACTTCTCCAGCTGCACAGGCGCAGGCACAGCCTGTCTGCGTATTTCAGGGTGGAGGGGAGAGGGGCCAGGACTCCTCAGCTCTCTGCCGCCGGCTGTGTGTCCTCCTGCCCCCTCTGCCCCCTTGTACAATGGTGCTACTCTTGATCTCCCACAGGAAAAGCCCCCCCCCCACTCAGCCCCACTCACCCCCTCTTTGGAAGACACTGCCCACTTCTCTGTGAGGGAGTGGCCTCTACAGACTGGTGCTATGAGGGGACAGGATCTGACAGGTCTGACCCCTCCCCTCTCAGGGGGTGACAAGAGCCCTGGATGGAGGAAGCTGTGTTGGGCTAGGGGAAGGGAAGAGACTCTGGAACCCACTAATGTCCCTGAAATCACATAAAAGTCCTCGCCTTGGTGGGCACCTGAGCTGTGTGTGCTGAGTCATCAGTGGGGTGACTTCCGGGGGAGGCTGGGTGTCCACCTTTCTGATCTTGCGTATGTGTGTGAGGGAGCCTGAGCTCCTAGGTGGGTCGGGTGATGTCATCCTATGTACACATGTGAATCTTTGTGACATCTTCAGTGGGCCTGTGGTGGTGGGGTCCGGACATGTCTTGGGGGAACTGGCTCGCTGGGTGTGAGGGTGGGATGCTGCGTGCGTCTCCGACGGCAGTTCCACCGAGGCGTCTGTAACATGATTCTCTACTCAAGTGAGCTGTGTGGCTCCAGAGAGACTGTGTCTGCAGATCCGTGTGTGGGAAGATGTCTGTTCTGTCGCGTCTCTGTCACCCCCGTACTGCTGTCCTGCGTTCCGCGTAGGAATCTTGTCAAGGGAAGGAAACCCTTTTTGAGCCTTGTACTGCCACTCCCTTGCCTCAGATGCCTTCCTCCCCTTACTGGCTTATCCCCTCCTCATACTTCAGACCCTGGTTAAGACACCCTGTCCTCCAAGAAGCCTTCCCTGCCTGTCTCAGCTGGACAAGCTCCTTCTAAATCCCCTGAAGCCCCCCCCCATTGTAGCACTAGGCACTGTCCCTTGCAATGGAGTGAATATGAACAGTATTTAATCTATTTCAGTCCCTCAGCCAAATGCCGTGCTCATGTGATCTTATCAAACCTCCTGTAATCCTATATGATGGACATCATCATTATCCCCACTGGACCCCATCAAACAGGTTTGGAGAGGGTGATCACTTGCCCAAGATCACACAGCCTCCGCTGTGTGAATCTAGCCTGAGCTGGACTAAGGCAGAGCACCCCTCAAAAAGAGAAAGAAAAAATTCATGAAAACACGCAATGCTGACTTGGGTACCCACAGTAGAGCAGAAATGAACAGCATGGGGATTAGATGAGACAAATTCAAATCCTGCCTGTCATTTCTTCGCAGTGTGACCTTGCCTAAGTAGGTCGACCCCTACAAACCATGGTGTGTAAAATGAAGATGATGTTAACACCCACCGTCTAGGGTGACTGCTGGCTGTGGTGGGAGAGGTGGGCAAACTGATGGGAGAAGAGGTTTGGGGGTGGGATAGATTATGTTTCCAAGTGGGGAACCAGAGCAGAGCCTTAAAGGACTTAGTGCTCCAGTCTGCCTGCGTGGGGGTCCTAGGTATGGAAGAGCTGGACAGAAGATAAAATGCATGGGCAGGACCTGGAGATGTTGCCTGAGGCAACAGGAGTTTGGGTCTTCTCCCTAAGGGCCTCACTGGGGAGCGATGGCAGGCTGAGGGGTATGTTCCAGTCTTACAGTGATTCAGAAAGATCCCCGTAGCGGCCGTGTGAGGGTAAACTGGAGCAGGGAGGCTGACGCTGTGCTCAAAGGAAGAGAGAGGAACGACCAGAGAGCATGCCAGTCCCAATCAAGCTTCCGCAGGATCTGGGGAGCTGAACACAAAGACAGGAACGAACATGGTGCAACAAACGAGGCTCCTTCGGTACTTGGGGATCCCGGGTGTCCTCAGTTAACAGTTTAGAAACCCTGAGCCGCAAGGTTGGAACTTTGGGAAAACACCCATTTTCCGGAGGGGCCACTGAGGCACTAGAGACAGGGGAAGATGTGTTCAAGGTCACGCAAGTAATTGGCAGTAGGGCTGGACGTCCGGCTCTGACTGCGCTCGGAGTTGGACACGGCGCTGCCTGGCACCGCAGCCCGGCCTGCCAGCTGCATCTGCCACCCACCCACGAACCCGAAAGGACTGCGGGGTCCTTCAGACCCAAGAAACTTTGGCGGCCCCGGAACACGGTAACCTTGGGAGCAGGACCCACGCCGGACCTTTTTTCCGGTGCGCCCCTTTCTCCTTCCTCATTGGCTCATTCGACAAGGGGCGCTGTCTGGGGACCCTCTGGTCACCTTGTCCTCCGCGCGCTCTATGGCGAGGGGGGACCCTGCGCAGGCGCGCCAAGGGCGCCTTCGGGGCCCGCGCTTTACGACACTTGTGCGGCAGCGGCGGCGGTCACTCGGCGCTCCTTCGCGACGGTTCGGCCGGGTGCCGCTAGCGGCCGTTGCCAGGGTGGGGGTCGCTTTGCGGCATGGCGATGGCGGAGGGCGAGCGGACCGAGTGTGCGGAGCCCCCCCGGGATGAGCCCCCGGCTGATGGCGCGCTGAAGCGGGCGGAGGAGCTCAAGACGCAGGCCAACGACTACTTCAAAGGTGCGCGCGGCCCGGACGCGGCGACGGAGGGTGGACAGCGGCCCGGGCCGAGGGGTGCCAGGCCCGCGCGGAACCATGGCAACGCGGAGCGGCAGCCTGGGCGCGGGGCAGGCACTACCAAGTGACCCGGCGCGGGGAGGCTCTGGATGGCGCTACCAAGGGGCGACATAGGGGGCTTCTGGGAGGAGGGCTGTCCCCTGGCAGTGGCGTGCCGAGCGGGCTCTACTAAATGGGGAGACTGAGGCGGGCGCTACCAGGCGTGGGGCGGAAGGGGCACCGGAATGTGGGCGCCACCAAAGGCGAGACCTGGAGAGAGGTGCTACCTGGTGGTGAGACCTGAAGAGGGCGCTACCAACCAGTGACATGTGGCCGGGGAGTGATGGCGCTTAGCAGTGGGGAGGCTTGGGGTGGATACCACCAAGCGTGGGGGAAGCCCGGGGTGTTAGGTCATTAAGGTTGGGAGGGAGCAAGAAAGTAGGCGGTTGAGGGTGACCTGAGGAAAAGGGACGAGGAGGGAGGTCTTGGGAGAAGAGGTGGAGGAGGCGCTGAGAATAACATGACCTAAGATCTTGGGCAAGACAGACGTGGGGGCACGTGTTCATTCATTAATTTGATAGGTGTTTATTGAGCACCTGTTATGTGCTGTGGACAGTGCTAGGCTCCTAGGATATAGCAGCTAATGAGACACATGTGGCCTTGGCCTGAGCTTGTAATTTAGCAGGAGTATCACATTGAGTAAGCACGCAAAATACTTAAGCTGAGATGAGTGCTTTGTAAGAAAACCAACAAGGTGATGAAATAGTGAAGATTGGAGGCTTCTTTAGATAGGGTGGATGGGATGCGTTATGGAGAAGGAGGTATTTAAGCTGAAAATCAGAAAGAGAATGGGAGAGGAGTATTCAAATTAGGTGGAGCAGCATGTGCCAAGGTCCTGGGGTGGGAAATGAAAGGAGGCTGACATGGCTGGAGCTTTATTATGTTGCAGGGAGAAGAAGACAAGATGAGGTTAGGATGGGACCTGATCATGCAGGGTGTCAGAATCATTGCAGAGACTTGTTTGGATTTTACTCAGCTGTCCAAGAAGAAATGGAGTAGGTAACATGGGCCAGTCGGGACTGGAGAAGAATTTAGGCGTGATCAGCCTATGGTTGGAAATGCCCTGGGAACGGATGAGGTCATCTAAGAATAGCATCTAGAGAAGTCCTAGAGTGGAACACTGAGGAGCTCTAACATTTAGAATGGAGGGGGGAGAAGTAGTTAATGAGGCAGAAGGGACGCCACAAAAGGTGCCGTGAAGCAAGCGCTTCTGGAAGGGGAGGCAGGTGCCTCGGGTCCGGGACTGCCAAGCGAAGCACCAAGCACTGACCACTAGATCTGGCTCCGTGGATGTTCCTGGGGAGTGAGGGTGTGGAGGCCAGCTGAGGTGGCACAGGCAAGGAGGAGGCAGGAAGCAGGACAGCGGGTGTTGGCCAGTGTTCTGCGTATTTCATTCTGAAAGCAGATGGAGAAATAGGGGAGGGTGGCAAGAGGGCCGTGTGGGGTGGGGGTGTCTGCTTCTTCAGCTGTGGTCCAAGAGAGATGCAGAGTCCATTCTGCTGGAGAGAGGGCAGACTTGCACCTGCAACGCTCTAGAGAATATGATTGGATGGGAAAATCTAGAGCCCAGCGTAGAGTGAGTCTCCCTCCAGTAGGAAGAGAAACTGATTCAAAGTGTGAGGAAGTTTGATCAGGTAGGAGCAGTGGGGGAGCAGGGCTGGTGAGGGATGAGGCAGGGCCTTGGAGGCTGGGTCAGGGAGCATGGACATTATCCTGAGGTGGCAGGGAGCCATGGAAGGTTTTAGGAGAGGAGCAGCCTAGCCTGATTAATGCTGGAAGAAGATCCCCTGGCTGCTGTGCAGAATGAGTGCAAAGGCAAGACTGGAGACAGAGAGGGAGGCTGGAATGGTGGAAAGGTGAGATGTGGTGGAGCCTCTGACCAGGGTGGAAGCGCAGGAACTGACTTAGGAGGTACTTCAGAGAGGAAAGGCGAGTGGCCACCCGGAGAGTGGGGAGGGTGCTCCAGGCACAAAGAACCGTGTGGGAGCCTGGTATGTTGGCCTCACCTGCAGGCCCAGCGACTCAGGAGGCTGAGGCAGGAGGATTGCAAGTTCAAAGCCAGCCTCAGCAACTTAGGGAGATGCTAAGCAACTTAGGGAGACCCTGTCTCAAAAAAATTGTCGGGGCTATGGCTCAGTGGTTAGGTGTCCTGGGATCAATCCCTGGTACCACAAAAGAAAGAAAGAAAAAAGGAACAGGTGGCAAAAGCCCAAAGGTGCACAGAGGCTGGTCCTGGGGAGGGGGATGGGGCTGGAGTGGAGGACGGGAAGGAGTTCATGGCGAGGCTACTGGGAGCAGGTCGTGTAGGCCCATGGGGAGGGACTTGGAGGACCATGAGTGGGTTTGAGCAGAGAGGACGGGAGGCTTGTGCTTTAGAAAGACCCCTCTAGAGCTGTACACAGTGGCGCATACCTGTGATCTCAGCTGCTCAGGAGACTGAGGCAGGAGGATCACAAGTGGGGCCAGCCTGGACAACTTAGTGAGAAAAGAGGGCGGGGCATGAGGCTGGGGATGTGGCTCAGTGGTGGAACTTTGCTTAGCGAGTGCCAGGCTCGGGGTTCAATCCCAAGTACTAAGAAAAGAAAGATCCCTCTGGAGGGGCAAGACGAGAGGCTGCCAGGAACCTGGGCAGGGGAGGAAGGGGCCTGGGTGGGCAGGAGGGAGTGGGAGAGTGGATGTGGGAGATGCTTGGCAGGGAGGGCCTGCAGGGCTCCGGGGCTAGCCGCGAGGTGGACGAGGCCGTCTCCAGCTGGGTGAGGGTGGAAGGTGTGTTCGCTGGGGCTCCAGAGCAGCAGCAGGAGGCTGACTGCCATGAGGTAGGAGTTCTGGGAAAGAGTGAGCCCTGGGGAGGGCTTCTTGCCCCCCAGGCCCTGGCAGGCAGCCAGAAGTGGCTGGTGTGGAGCTGCTGTGAACACCCCTCCTGGCAGGCAGAGGCAGGCGCGGAGCTGGAGCCCCAGGCTCGGGGGGCTGTGGGAATACAATAAAAGGAATAATTACCGCTTGCTTTAATTGAGCCCCTGTGGTGGCCAGGTACACCGCGGGCCTGACCTCCCTGGGGCTCCGGGAAGTAGGTGGTTGCAGCCTGTTTGTTTTATAGAGGAAGCCGGGGGCAGGAGCAGAACTGCCTGCCAAGGTCGGAGTGTGAGCGGCAGCCCGGATATCCCCTTCCTCGCCACGTGCCTGGCTCTCACGTTCAGAGTCGTCGGGGCCCCTGCAGAGAGAAGGGGGCCTGCGGGGGTCTTAGGGACTCGGGATACCCCTGCCCCGGCCATGGCTGGTTCCTCGGTGAGCTCGGTCCCATTCCAGAGATCCTGGGGGAGAGCCTGGTCCCTGCTCATCCTGAGTCCGGGGAGGTGGCTCTGTTCCCTTCCCCTTTCCCTGGACCCGATGCCTGCTTCTGTAAGTGGGGCCAGGCCGGGGGCTGCGCTTCACCCCTGAGGCACGTTCCTGGTCTGAGTTGTGGAGAGGAAGGCGGGGGTCGTGGGTGCGGGCGCAGGCTGCCTGGGTTCAGCTCCCCCTCTGTGACGCGGGGTGGGTGACTTGACCTTGCTGGGCCTCCGCTTCCTCATCGCTGCCTGGGGGTTCTCTGCGGAGGGGTGTGCTGGTGCTTATGAAGCACCCCGGAGCGGACTGGGGGGGAGGCCGCCCCCTTGGGCCCCTGGTGCAGTGGCTCAGGCTCCTGCGGTCTCAGAACTCTCAGCCCTGTCACTCTCGGATGTCAGGTGATGAATGGGCTCAGGGAGGGGACTGTTTGCCGTGGTCTTGTGCTGCGGGCCTGCACGGCCAGGTGCCGGGCTGCACACTGTGCCGCTTGGCTGAGTGCACCTGACCATCAAGAGCGCTGGCCGGCCGGCCTCTGGCATCCCAGGGAGGGCCTGTCAGAGCTGGTGCTTGGCTCTGCCCTCCTAAGGCTCGCAGTGCTGCCAGAGTGGGCAGGGCTGGGGCAACCCAGGAAGGGCACCTGACCTGGACTGGAGGTCAAGTAGGGCTTCCTGAAGGAGGGACACTGGAGCCATTTGAAGGGTTTCGGGAAGGATGGTTACATTGCTGCTGGCCACATCCCTGGGAACCAGTTCTCTCTGCTCTGGTTTCAGCCTCTGTCATTCTGTCTTTCCTTCTGTCCTTCCGTCTGTCATCTTTCCTGAACCACTCCTGGTGCTTTGACCCCTCCTGTCCTCCAGGGTCAGCTGTGATGTCCTCTCAGAGCTGCCTGAGCCCTAAGCACTCTGGGTCTTCACTCTCAGGGAACAGAACTTTCTCTCCACTGGACTGTAACTCAGGGAGGGCAGGGCTGGGGACTGCTGTGTCCCCTTTCGGGGCCAGAGCTCAAGAAGGAAGATAGACGCCTTCACAGGGCTTGGGCTCAAATTGGGGAGATTGATGATAAAAACAGAAAACAGGAAGCTTGTGGCGTCAGGTAAGTGGTCTGACGAGCAGAGGTGGGGGTTGGAGAGGGGACTCCCTTTCCAGGCTGACGGGTAGGAGAGGACTCGGAAACTCAAGCCCAGACTGGGCATGTAAGTTGTCCAAGATGCTCAGCTAATAAAAGGTGGAGCCAGGTATTGGGCACAGGCCACCTGCCCCATCTCTGCCACTCCCGCCCAAGGCTCAGAGGCAAGAAAAGAAGCATCTGGTCTTGGCCTGCTTCAGTCCCCACCTGCCACTTGCTGTGTTCTCAGGCACGGGCGTTTCCTCTGAGCAGCAGCCCCTCATCTGGAGAACAGGCCGTGCAGCTGTCTTTGGGGTTATTATGAGGGTTCAGCCCTGTGTGGCATCTGGCACATCATGGTCCCCAGTTCAGCTGTGCCTCTGAGGCTCTCCAGGCCTCAGTTCTCCTGTGTGTTGCATGGGCAGGTGGGAGGAATCAAGCCTGGCTCTGTAGGTACAGGCTGGGCATTTGACCTTGAGCAAGACCTCTGTGGCTTGTGTGTAAAGTGAGCGCCAGATGGTATTTGTGCCGTGGAGACACGAGGATTTTGCAGATCAGGATGTAAAGTGTAGGGCACAGCTGTGTCTCATTTAAATAAAATCTGACCTTTTGCCCTTGACTGGATGTCACACCCTGTCACTCCATACTCAGAACATCAATATGCAGACCTCACTGTGGCTGCCAGGGCCCAGGGAATCTGTCCCATCTGCCTTTCCAGCTCATCTGTCCCTCCCCAGCTTGCTCTGCCTCAGCCACACCAGCCTGTCCCACCCTCAGCCTGTCCCACCCAGGGCCTTTGCACCTACATTTCCTTTTGTTAGGAACACTCCTCTTCTAGGCTAGTGTCTCTTCCTCAGGGTCCCCTTCTCCTGGAGGCCTGTGTAGTTTCCTTTCCTTTATCCACCTCCTCTTTCCCCACTTGGCCCTCTGGGGAGCTGGTCCACCGGTGGGCTCGGGGCAGGCTCGCTTTGTAGCTTGGGGTTGCTGCTTGGATCACTCCCCCTCCTGATCGTGGCAAGGACTCAGGGACATCCTCCTGAGGCCCTGAAGGAAGTAATGCTCAGCTTGGGCTTTGGGAGGGTGCATGTGTGGAATTTGGGTCCTGGACATAGTGGCCAGAGGGGACATTTCGAAGCTCCACTGTGGGCCTTGGTTTCCCCATCTGGGTACAAGGAGATCCGGCCAGTGCTGGGCCGGTGCCTGTTCCCCCGGGTGGCAGCACAGCCTCACGTCTGCTCCTCTCCACAGCTAAGGACTACGAGAACGCCATCAAGTTTTACAGCCAGGCAATCGAGCTGAACCCCAGCAATGCCATCTACTATGGCAACCGCAGCCTGGCCTACCTGCGCACCGAGTGCTATGGCTACGCCCTGGGCGACGCCACGCGGGCCATTGAGATCGACAAGAAGTACATCAAGGGCTACTACCGCCGGGCCGCCAGCAACATGGCACTGGGCAAGTTCCGGGCTGCCCTTCGTGACTACGAGACGGTGAGCCGGGCCTCGGGGAATGGGCCAGCTCCCGGTGTCTGGGCCAGGTGGATGGTGGGGCAGAAGTGCGGGGAGTGAGGCGGCCATTCCCGCTGGGCTCAGCCACCCCCAGCAGAGGCCCACGAGGCCCCTTGGCCAGGAGCGTTCTGTGGAGTTCCCGTCCCAGCTCTGCTGCCACTTGCTTTGTGACCCTGGACAAGTCACCTGCCCCTCTGCCTTGCTTTCCACATCTGTGGACAGAGGACAGCAACAGGCAGCTGTAGGGAATCAGCGAGTCTCTGCTGCCTGCCGGTGCCACATGGTGGTCGACCCCTTGGGGTGTCGTGCTGCTTTGCTGGTCGGAAGCAAAAAGAGCCACACAGCACAGCCGCTGGGGGAGCCTGAGACTCAGGGCCAGGCAGACAGCCCCATCCAGGCCACTGAATAGTAAGCAGGGTGACTACAGGTGAGGGTCTGTGCCATGAGATGCCATAGAGGCACAGCACACAGGGGTGTGTCACCCCGTGGTGAAGGAGGACCTGGAGCAGGGCAGTGGGGACCGCTGAGCACACCCTCCCACAGGCTTGTGCTGACCCTTCACGGGGACCCGCTGGCTGCGCGGCGCTGGGGGTGCCGAGCTGGCTCACCTCCACTGTGAGTGAGGAGCCTGCAGCCCAGAGCTTAAGTCACCTGCCCAGCAGTCCCTAGCTGGTAGGGAACAGAGCTGGGACTTGAGCCCAGAGTGGCCCTAAGACCATGTCTCTGCTTCAGAGAACTGGCTCCCTGAGAGTGGGGCTGTGTGCTGTGCTCTGAGGACAGTGCTTGGGCACGTGGCAGGGCTGAGTGTCGAGGGATCACCCCCACCCGCCACATGTCCATGCACCTTCACTCCGGTGCGGCCCAGCACCTTCCGTGGTGTGCGTGGGGCAGCAAGGGCGCGGAGAGGCCATGTGAGCAGCTGGAGGGAGTCAGGGAAGGCGGTGGCCTGGCTGGGGCTGGGGGAGGACAGCGGCAGGCAGGTGTGACCTTGCACCAAACCAAGGCCAGGGACATGTCAGGGTGGGGGGAAGGCTGGAGAGTTGGGAAGAGGGTGGCACGGCAGCGGCCCCATGAGCTGGTCCCTGGCAAGCCACTCCCTTGTTGTCCCTTGGTTCCCTAATCTGGAAAATGGTGACTAGAGGAGTGGCTGCCTCCTGGGCAGCTGTGGGGCTCTGGTGAAGTCGTGTGAGTAAAGGTCACTGGGGCTGGTGACTCAGTAATGAGTAACCAAGGGCGTTCAGGGTTGGGGGGCAGGGCTCAGCAGGGAGCAGGGGCCTAGAGGACACTGGTGGGCGCGGAAGTTGAGAGGAGCCCCAGGACAGGTCAAGGGCCAGGTCTTCGCCACTCTTAGGTCGTGGGGAAACGCTTGCCCCATACTCTGTGAGCCTGAGGTGGTTGGTCCCAGCCAGTTTGTGGTCATCCCACATCTGAGCTATGTCCCAGCATTGTGGGTACCATGGAGGGCTGGTGGGAGAATCCAGACCATCCGCAGAACCAACCTGAGGTGGGGCCACGTGCTACACCTAAATTGTCAGCACAGGGACCCCCACATAAGCTGGAGCTCCTGTCCCAGCGCTGTACCTCCTGTCCTCCAGAGGGCATCCTGTGGCAGATGGAGGGTTCAGGCGACTCACCCAGGCCCCGTCTTCTTGGATCAGGAGCTGTTGAGTGCTGAGCCAGGGCATGGCCTTGGCTGGAGCAGGAGGGCCTGCCCTCTGCCTCCTCACCTGCCCGCCCTTGGGCAGCCCTGCTGTGGGCTCCTTCTGCAGGGGCTCAGCAGGAGCCCTGATGCGCCCATGAGTGGAACTCTTCATGCGCAAAGTCAGGTGAACGGTCTGAGGCCAGCATTTTGGTCTTCATCATATGGAAAAGAAAAAGAGTTCGTTGGGGGAAGTGTGTATATATTTTTTTGTGTACAAATATATTCTACTTACACAAATATAGATGTGTGTCAGGTGTGATGTAAAATGGCACCCGTGTCTTACTGTGGGTCCTAGGCAGGAGTCTGAAGATCACCTCTGCAGGGCTTGGAGGCATGGGCTGTGTGGTCAGGGTGCCAGGTTCACGGCCAGCTCAGATGGAAACAAGCTTGAGCTCCAGGTGCCTTGACGTGCTCCAGCCCCCAGGGCTTCCCATGGGGATGTTATGAGCCTGTGTTACTTTTTTGTTTTTGTTTTTGGTGGTACTGGGGATTGAACCCAGGGGTGCTCTCACTGAGCTACATCCCCAGTCCCTTTTATTTTATTTTGAGACAGGGTCTCACTAAGTTGCAGGCTGACCTTGAACTTGCAGCTCTCCTGCCTCAGCCTCCCAAGTAGCAGGTATTACAGGTGCGCACCACCACACCTGACTGAAGGTATCCACTTTAAAGACAGCTAATTTATTTGGGAGCATCATAGATTCACATGTTGGGAGAAGTCATACAGAGATCCTGGTTTCCCCCGGGGGGATATCTGGCACAACCAAGTAAGCATCAGAACACTGACTTCAATACAACCCAGAACCACTTCTTTTTTTTTAAGGCAGGGTCTCACTATGCCACCCAAGCTGGCCTTGAACTTTATGCTCAGGCAGTCCTCCCACCTCAGCCTCCTGTAGCTAGAACTGCAGGCACATGCCACCATGCCAGGCTTCAGATAATCCTCTCCAAATAGATGTCCAGCACTAAGCTCTGGCCAGCGGGCCCAGATCCTGAAGGCCCACCAGGCCATTTCCACCTGGAACAAATTATTTTCCCCGGGAGCAGGAGTTTGGCAGGGCCACTTCCCTGTCCTGGTAAGTCGACCAAGTCGTTGAAGCGGCAGTGGCTTCAGCAGGCCCGCAGATTGCACACTTGCTCGCTGCTGGGCTCAGGGAAGGGCTTGGCAGTAAGTTCTCACACCAACCCTCCCTGGGGTGTTGGCACCACCCCCACCGTCTAGAACCAAGGGAGGCTCAAGAGATGGAGCCACCTGTCCACCAGACCCAGGAGGCCTGGCCCAGAGGCTGCATAAGTGACCACTAGCCGCACTGCCTCCCTGGGGTGTGCAGGATGCCCCGAGGGCAGGAGGAGTAGCGCAGACGGGAAGCACCTCCCGAGTGTGCGGTAGAAATTGAGAGCCTGGGTTGACCTGGGAGAGGACAGAATTCTGGCTTCTCAAGTTGGTGACTTGCCGCTCTGGGCCTCAGTTTCCCCATCTGTCAAGTGGGTTCTGCTAACCACCACATAGAGCTAGAGATGCAGTGCTGATAAAATGCGCAGGCGCTTGCCGGAGCAGCCTCTCCCAGCCTCGACTGCGGTGACTGTTGCTGGGGCTGCTGTTGCTTCTGCCCGCTCCCCAGCCTGCAGGTGCCTGAGGGCAGCAGACTGGCCCAGGAGAAATGCTTAATTGACGTTCTTCCACTGGGCGATGTTCATTCACTATTGGGGATGCAGCCACAACCCATCTGTCCCCAGCCAGTGGCAGTGGCCTTCCTGGAAGAGGGGAAGTTGGGACTGGAGCTAGAAAGGAGTTGGAGGAGGAGATGAGGTATCCGGCAGGGGCATCCTGAACACAGCCCTGCAGCTAAAGGGGGGACTGGCACATTTGGGGACTGGGGTGGTTTGACGGGCATAGTACTGGGCAAGCAGAAAGAGTGGGGGGGCAGGATAGGGCCTCGTGGCCCAGGCCAAGTAGCATGTGGACTGTGTCCAGGATGGGGACTCCCAGGCCCTCCCACGGGAGGACTGCAGGGGCATTTGTGCTGGGGCCTCTCCTGCCTGGTTCCACACCCACGCCCCAGGTGGAGCTGCCTGGCAGGTGTCCCAGCCTGGGCCTGCCCAGACAGCGAGGAGGCATGGCCCGCTAGCACCCTGCTGCTTTCCACCCTCCTGGTGTAGCCTCCACCCCAGGGTGCGCCAGCCTCACAGCCCTGCCTCCTTCCCCGCGGGGAGTAGCGGGTCTTTGCTGAGGCTTCTGACTCACACCACCAGGCCTTCTACCTGGAGAGTCCCTGCCCCTTGGGGCCAGCACTGGCACTTAGCTTTCTGTCTCCTGCACAGGATTTATGGGGGTCCCAATCCTAGGGAGGCCATGGGGACGGGTAGGTCAGGCAGGGTGCACATAGGTAAAATAGTTACAGAGTAACTAAACCAAGGTGCAGAGTGAGGTCTCTTGCCCAGAGTCACACAACAGGTGGCAGAGCCAGGATCCGAATCTGGTGCTATCTGCTTCTGAGTGTGGCGGATCCAGGTTTGTAGGAAGTAGGACAGATGATGGGAAGAGGGGACCAGCTCCTCTAACTGGGAGCCTCCTGTCTCCCAAAGCCTGTGCCCAGTGCTTGTTGGGTTTGATCTCATTGAGCTGGTCAGCAGCCATGCCGGGGGGCCATGAAGATGAGTGGGTGCTGACACGGCACCCCACAGCCTCACCATCGCACCTGCTTCCATGCGTCTCGCTTCCTTCTCACGGTGGCCTCTGAGCGGTAGAACAGAGGGCAAGCTGCTCCGCGCTGATCTGAATCCGGATGGCACAGCCTCACATCTCTTCAGTACAGGAAACCGAGGGAGACCATTTGTCACGGTTCTCCCAAGAAGCCTGAGGTCCTTTGGAAGCAGCCCCAGCACTTAGCAAGGCCCTAAACAGCTCAGCGAGACCCATCTCAAAATACAATATGAGAAGGGCTGGGGATGTGGCTCAGTGGTCGAGGGCCCCCTGGGTTCACTCCCTGGTACCCCCCCCCCACAAAAAAAAAGCCTGAGGTCTAAGTCCCAGACCTTGGATTTCTTGCTTATCCTTTCCAGCAGCCTGGTGGCAGAGCCCTGAACGCTCCCACTTTGTAGAGGAGGAAGCTCAGGCCTAACCGGGTGTCCAGGTCTCCAGCACATGCCAGCAGAGGTGTCCATGCTGTTCCTTGTGACTGAGCTGCCCTCTCCTCCCAGGCTCCCACTTGCTCTGTGGCACAGCGTGCGAGCTGCACAGACACACCTCTCACCTGTGCCAGCTCCCTCCAGGAGCCTGAGGTGGAGCCCGTGGTCCTTGGACACACACTTCTGTTTCTTAGTGGTTTTGGTTGTTGGGTTTTTGGTTTGTTTGAGGTACTGGCGGTTGAACCCAGGGGTGCTTAACCACTGGGCCACAACCTCAGCCCTTTTTATTTTTTTATTTTTTTGGCACTGGGGACTGAACTCAGGGGTACTTGACCACTGAGCCACATCCCCAGCCCTATTTTGTGTTTTATGTAGAGACAGGGTCTCACTGAGTTGCTTAGCGCCTCACTTTTGCTGAGGCTGGCTTTGAACTCGCGATTCTCCTGTCTCAGCCTCCCTAAGAGCTGGGATTACAGGCTTGCGCCACCGCACCCGGCTCCTTTTTATTTGTTAGTTTGAGACAGGGCCTCTCTGAGTTGCCGAGGCTGGCCTTGAACTTGCAATCCTCCTGCCTCAGCTACCCAAGCCGTACCAGCACACTTAGAGTTGAAGCTAAGGTTTATCAGGCGCGCTGGTGTGTGCTGAGGCGTTTGCCCCTCACGGCAGCCTGTGTGGGCGGCTCTCGTGCTCAGTTCAGGGATGCAGAGACCCGGGGAGACATCCACTAGCGAGGGTGGCCCTGGTGGTCCTGCTCTAGCCTTTACAGAGCTCGGGGCGGGCAGACCAGGGCAGCTCCAGCGCCCCACGTCCCAGTGCCGACGCCGCTCCTGCCTCCTGCCCAGGTGGTGAAGGTGAAGCCCCATGACAAAGATGCCAAAATGAAATACCAGGAGTGCAACAAGATCGTGAAGCAGAAGGCCTTCGAGCGGGCCATCGCGGGGGACGAGCACAAGCGCTCCGTAGTGGACTCGTTGGACATCGAGAGCATGAGTGAGTCAGGAATGTGGCGCTGACTGGGTGGCGTCACCGCAGGTGTTCACCAGTTGGCTTCCCTTCCATCTTCCCGCCCTTGTAATTAGAGTTAGGATCTCTCAGAACTTTCCCTCCTCATGGTCCTGCGAGTGCCTCCACTGAGGGGTCCATCCCCATTCAGATAGGCTGAGGCAGAACCCGTGGCCATTTGGGCAGGCAGAGCTGCGTCCCCCCCGGTTAACCTCACTTTTGCCAGATGGGGAGGAGGCCGGCCCACCCCATCCGGCCTTAGGAATTCTGACCTAAGGTTCAAAGCATGAGTCCAGCACCTTGACTAGGAATCCTCCCTGCTGCCTGCTGCTGGCACTCGCTGCTGCGGCCCTGGGCTTGCCACCATGCCAGGGGCCAGGGCTTGCAGTGAGGCGAGAAGGAGCGCCAGTCTTGTATGGGTGTGTGGCCCTCCTGGTGAGAGCTGCAGGGTCGCTCCTGCAGCCCCACCCCTGCTCCCCAGCTGCATCGGGAAGCTGGGTTATCTGGGGGGACACTCCCGCGGGCCTCACTGGGTCACACTACGAGGGGTGCAGGCCCAGCCCTCCTGCCTCTGTCTCCCTTCGTTTAGACAGCTGGCCTTTCTGTTTCCTCTCCCACCTCTCTGACAAACTACGACTCCAAGGAGGGTGTCTCTGCTGATCACTGGACATGTCGGTCTGTGTGGTGTGGCCCTGGGTGTGGAGAAGGGAGGGCTGGCCATCCACACCATGCAGAGTCTTCTGCTGTCGTAGAGCTCTCGGGGCATTCGCAAAGCCCAGTCTAGAAACCATGTCTAGTCCTGTTGGGACCCATTTGTAGCCCCAGGGCCACCAGCATCAGTCTGACTTGCCAGCTGTGTTCAGGACTTCTCCAGGGAACCTGGCCCGTGGCCATCAGCAGCCTCTGCCTATTGCTGGTGGCCAGAGCAGCTCTCCTTGGCATTCTCTGCCTGAGAGGGCGTTAAAGGAACACGTCTAGACTCCATCTCTGCATCCCACAGCCGCCCCACGCTCACGCATCTCCAGGCCTGGGGTATCCGCTCATCACCTTCTCAGCCCAGGAAGGAGTCCCAGTGGGCACTGCAGGTCCCACTTTAAGCCCCCTCAGGCTTCCAGGGGGCCGTGCTCCCTTCAGGCACCCTTTAACAGGCCAGGTTTCCACTGTCCTGCCTGAGCCCTGCGTTTCTGGGGTGTCACGGAGGCTTCATCATTGGCTGTTACGTTATTGGACCCAAGTTCATTTTGCTGCCCCTCAGTAGACGAGAGTTGGTAGGAAGGAAACCAGGCATGTTTGAGGGCCTGTGCCCTGAGAAGATGGGGCGGAGCTGTCTTCCACCCAAACAAGAGGGTTGTAGGGGACTCTGGTGCATGTGGGGAGAGGGAGGGAAGTGAGGGGCAGTGGCAGGGTCCTCCTCACCCATTGTGGTGTCTCTTTTTCTCATTCTTTTTTTTGTGGGGACACATCTCGGCTGGTCTTGCCCTGGGGCTTGTTCCTGCAGTTCTTTAGACAAACATGTTGCTTTTCTGCAAGTTAAACCTCACAGCACTCTCCGTGCTCTGTTGAGCAGGGTTAAAGACCGAGGGGCAGCATTACACATTCTGATGTTATCTGAAGGTCACCAGATGTTTGGGGTTCTGTCAATCTAAAGAAAGATTCTTTCACTGTCAACATCTTAATCATTTAGGTGCCGTTTTTCTTAGAATTTAGAATGCTGGGCAAAGGACAGGGATACAACCCTGCAAAGGACAACTCCCAAAGGAGAAGCCCCTGGTACTGTTGGGACCAGGACACTAGCCTGTGGGAACTCCATTGATTTCAGGGGTTACACGCTAATCCTAATACCCAGGAACACCAAGGTGTGCCACAGCCTCACGGGAACCTTCTCTCGCTCCGTCCCTGTTCACTGTGTACAGGCCAAGTCTACCCCATCCCTGGGAGCCAGCCTGCCCCCCACATCCTGCTGTAGCTGAGGCCCCTGACTCTAGTTCCCTTGTTCACACAGCCATCGAGGATGAGTACAGTGGGCCCAAGCTTGAGGACGGCAAAGTGACAATCACCTTCATGAAGGAGCTCATGCAGTGGTACAAGGACCAGAAGAAACTGCACAGGAAATGCGCCTACCAGGTAACGCACCTGTCACGTAGGCACGTACTGGGACCTAGGGTAGCCTCACGGCACTGCCAGCCCCGAGCACTCTCGGGTTAGAGAGCGGTGAGGGGGAGGTAGTGACGACAGCTGCCCTTGCTGAGCCTGCGTGCCAGGCACCTTGCGGGGGAGTCGCCATGTGCACAGCCTGGTGTTGGAGTAGCTTGCTGGGTGGCAGGCGCTGCCATTGCACAGGTGCAGAGACTCTCCAGGGTCAAAGGTGAGATAGCTACAGAAAGGCGTTGGGAAGGAGGGTTTGTGGGAGGGAGATGGCTGGCATGGTTATGGGGGTAAGAGAGGAAGCCCGTGGTCAGCAGAGGCCTCAGGGAAGAAAAGGTATCTTGAAAGTAGGCAGTCATGGTGACGCCCAGTGCGGCGTCCACTCTCCGGTGGTGTAGTCAACGTCCCAAGGACTCTTGCTCTGGTCATGGGGGCTGCAAGACAGAGAGGAACTTTGGTTTGGAGCTACTTCTTAAGGCTTTCCAGTTTACTGTAATTTTGTCCTTTGAGCTAAAGGAATTTAGTTTAAAGATCTTAATTGGCTTTATTTCCGATTCTAGAATCAGACAATACTTTATTCCATAAAGTAGGTCAGTGAGCTGAGGTGAGGAGCTGTGGGGACGAGGGAGGCTGGAGGAGGCAGCAGCACACAGCAGACAGGTCGCTCCGGGTCACTGTCCTTGCAAGGTGGGGACAAAATAAAGATAACTCAGTGAGACCCTGTCTCTACATAAACACAAAATAGGGCTGGGAGGTGGCTCAGTGGTCGAGTGCCCTGAGTTCAATCCCCGGTACCAAAAAAAAAAAACACCGCTCTGGGAAGCGGCCGTGGCGGCTCCGCACAGTGCGAGCACAGCGACTGGGCTGGCAGCAGGGGTGGTGCTGTTCTGGCTTTTGGCCTGGCCTGTTGTGCTCTCGTGTAGAAGCTGAAGCTCAATCAGAATAGTGGCCTCTGGGCTGCAGTCGCAGCTCAGTGGTGCAGGCCTTCCTTGCACGTGCGCGGCACTGGGTTTGATCCTCGGCACCACGTAAAAGTAAATAAACAAATAAATGTATTGTGTCCGTCTGCAACTGGAAGGCGGGGGCTCCCATCATTTTTATAGTCCAAAGTGCTCAGCATGTGGCAGAGCCATACTTTGGGCTGTAGTTTCTGAGCACCAACATAGGCCATTTTTTGTAAAGGGACAGTAGAGAATGAGGTAGAGAAAAACCTCCCCTCAAAATGGCGTTCGTTCTGGATCCCGCTGCGAGGGCGCGGGGCTGTGTGGCCTGCTCTGTAGTCCGGGGGCCTTGCTGGGAGTCGGCTGCCTTCAGCTTTTAGTTCTCAGGGCGACTTTGGAGCTTTCCTTTCAGCAGGGCTTGGGACCTTCACCCTGGCGAAGCCCCAGGGGTGTCTGCGTTTTATAGTCACCTGCCTTTGGAACTGTGGGAGCTGTGGTCTCAGCACTGCTGTGGGGGTTCAGGGTGCAGGGAGGTTTCTCCTCCACACTCTCGGGGTCTTTTGCACCAGGCTTCCTCCTGCCTCGCCTTCGGAGAGGCCCTGGTGAGCTGTTGGCTGGGCCAGGCCTCTGCCGCGGCAGCTCCCGGGGCTCCCACCTGTTGGAGCAGCCCGCACACGGCCAGGGAGGGCACTGCTTCCCCACGTGGGCAGGGGCTGCCCTCGTCCTCAGGTGAGGGCAGGTGAGGGCGCGGTGTTGAACCGGCTGCGTTCTGACCGGAGGTGGCCCCTCCTACCGTTGTTAACACTCTTCCTCCCAGTTTTTTATTCTGAGGGTGGTGAGACCTGCAGGGAGGGGACGCCGTGCTCTCTTGCCCCGCAGCACTGGTTGGTGGCTTTCTCCTCGTGTGTCTGCATGTGCTCCCCCTCCCTGGACCACTGGAGAATAAACTGCCGCTGTCATAACCTGCGTCTCCTAAGAACAGGGCCTGCTCTGCGTGACTGCAGTTCAGCTGCCCTGCTGCTGTGACATTCTGCCCAACTAATAGAGATGTTCACAGGCTACCCTGAAAATGTGGGAGGACACACGACATTGTCACGGTCCTCTTCAGTCTGAAAAGTCATATTATCTACGTTTCCAGATGTTTCCATTTCCTAGATTTTCTCTAAAACATTTTAACCTGTTTTTGAAACTCCAGTGTCCACTGAAGGCTTGAGTACTGCACATGATCTGCCAGGAGGGGGGCCTGTCCCCTGCTGGTCCCACTCTCAGTCTGCCTTGCCTTTCAGATTCTGGTACAGGTCAAAGAGGTCCTCTCCAAGCTGAGCACACTCGTGGAGACCACACTTAAAGAGGTGCGTGTTGAGCCGGGCGTGGTAGCACATGCCCATAATCCTAGCAATTTGGGAGGCTGAGGCAGGAGGATGGCAAGTTTGAGGCCAGCCTGGGCAACTTAGTGAGACCCTGTCTCAAGAAAAGGGTGGGGGGCTGGGGGTGGGCTTGGTGTTAGAGAGGGGTGCCTAAGGGGCAATGGGAGGATGAGTTGGTGGGGGGCTGGTGGCTCCCTGGCTAGGGAGGGGCCACTGAGCTCAGGAACTCACAGATCCACCTGGCGCGGTCTGCCCTTCCCTCTGTCCCTGATGCCCACCCCCGTCTTTCTTCCTGCATGTCCTTCTCCTGGCCTCTTGGTCTCTGTCCGTCCTCTTCATTGCTGTACCCCCTGTTCCTGTCTCTTGCATGGATCTTCTTGGTCTGCCATGATCTCTCGCCCCTCCCCTCACCTCTGCCCCCTCCCCACGTCTCTCTCTGGGCCCCTCCCTCTCCGGTGGCCTCTTTTCTTCCAGACAGAGAAGATTACAGTGTGCGGGGACACTCACGGCCAGTTCTATGACCTCCTCAACATATTTGAGCTCAACGGTTTACCCTCAGAGACCAATCCCTATGTATCCTTCTCTGCACAGCCAGCCCTGTCCCCACCCCACCCAACCCGTGTGAGGGAGAGGACCCCTCCAGGGAAGGGCCTGGCTATGGGAGGGAGAGGTAGGGCCCGTCTGCCTGGGCCCTGTCGCCTGGGCCAGTGACCCCTCCTGAGCCCCGGCTGTCCTCATCTGCTACGAGACTACAGACAGACTGTTCCTGTACCACCCACCTCCCGTCCCGTCCTGGCTTGGCCACTTGGGACTGTGTGACTGAGGCAGGTCACTTCACCTCTTGGTGCCTCAGTTTCCTTGTATGTGACGTGGGGACAGGAAGGCCCACCTCACAGGGTTACTGGCAGGAGCAGAGGAGTTAATACCAGGAGGTGCTGAGAACAGGTCCCCCCATCATGATATTTAACATCATGATATTGCTTGATAAGTAACCACAGTGTGGAACACGGCCCGGGCGTGGTTGGGCATGAGGTTTCATACCATCACTGCTGTGCCTGTTTTGGGGGGACAGCTGAAGCAAGATGACCGCCTAGGCCTCCTGCTATTGGCCTCACTGAGAGCCAAGCGAGCAGGGGCCTCGGTGCCGTCCTAGAGCATCGGCCAGAGCCACGCAGCAGGGCAGGCCCCGCCCGCTGGTGCTGCCTCCTGGGAGGTGTTGACAGGACCCCAGGGTGAGCAGAGACTCAGGGCAGCCCATCTCCCCCGCCCGTCTGCCGTGTTTCCTTAGCAGGGCAGATATTTAATGGCGACTTCGTGGACCGTGGCTCCTTCTCAGTTGAAGTGATCCTCACCCTTTTCGGCTTTAAGCTCCTCTACCCAGAGCACTTTCACCTACTTCGAGGTGAGCTTGGAGGCGCCAGCCCTCAGGCACTGTGGCCTGGGCTGGGCACTGACTGTCCCTCTGAGCTGTAAGGCTGGGGTCTTGGTTGCTGCTGTTCATTCTGCAAATTCACCCAGAAAGCGGGCAAGGCCACCTGGTCAGGCCCAGCAGGCTGCGCACTGCCTGTCCAGCATCGTGCTGAGGGCAGCACTGCCCTGAGGCAGCTCAGGTGTGTCCAGGGTGGCCGTGTCCAGCAGGCAGCCGGCGCAGGCCCTGTTTATGATTTGCACACATGTGAAACAGGCTCCCTGGCTGATCCTAAGCAAGATGTCCGGCTGGCCCGGTGAGCACTCTGGACAGAGGTGGGCTGTTCCCAGAGGCTTCCCTGCCTCCCAGCCCCTCCTCAGCCCCAGGCCCTGGCTCTTCTAGCTGCCATGCTGCCCCTGCAGACTCCCCTAGAAAGTGCCAGAGGCTTCCAGATAAGGGGAGGGCCAGGACAGGAGGCAGGGAAATTACATGTGTTACCACCCAAAGAAGAGTTACGTTTTTTAAAAATGAAAACCCAAAAAAATGATGAGACAGGGTTGGGGTGTCTCAGAGAGGGCAGGTGGGAGGTCACTGGCAGGGATGTAGCTGTGCAGCCCAGGCAAGTTTCCAGCCCTCATGAAGTGTCCCTGAGTGCCAGAGCCTGGGGAGCAAAATGCTGCCCCCAGAGGGATCCCAGGGTAGTGCAGGAAGGCAGGGGATGCACAAGAGCTGCCTGGGAATTACACCCAGGAGCACCTGAGGGGGAAAGGGAGTGGGGAGCTGGGGTGGGTGGAGGGCTGGCTTATTCAGGGTGGCCCCACTGAGAATGTACAGCTTGACCAAGGATCCGAAAGAGGAGAGGCAGCCAGGGATGGGCAAGAGAGCAGCAGATGCTGTGTGTACAAAGGTCCCGGGGCAGAAGGAGCTGTTCTGGCTTGTGCCAGGTTCAGCCAGGGGGCTATGGGACTCGAGCAGGCAAGGGGGAGGGTCTGAGCAGGAACCCTGGGAGAGGGAGGTGGACGGAGCTCATGGCTTCCATGAGGACTGTGGTTGGGGGAAGGTCTGGGACCAACTTGGGGGTGAGCAGGACCTATCGGCCTCCACATAGAGCTCCATGGGGGATCACTGTGGGAGCTGGGGCGGGGTGGAACCTGGTGAGGGTGATGGCAGGTCCAGGCTGTCGAGGTGGAGCCCAGAGTGTGTACCAGAGGTGAGGTGGCTGTTGCATTCTGTTCAGAGCACTGGAGGGCAGGGCTGAGAGGTGAGGAGCTCCACCCTGGACGTAGGACACGTCATGGGAGTGAGGTTCCCGGGGCCGTGAAGTCCAGGGTCCTCAGAGGACAGTGGGTTTGGGGTAGGTCGCGTGTGCCTGTGAGCGCTGCCCGCTGAGGCAGGGCTGCGTGGGAGACCGCGGTGGAGCTGGGGGCGGGGCCTGGGCAGGCCCCGGGTGGTCGGTGAAGTGCAGGTGCAGCCAGCACCAGTGCCTGCCCTGTAAGCCACGCTGAGGTCGGACAGCTGGGCTCTTGGGCGCCGGGGAGGCGAGGAACAGAATGGAGGCCAAGCGCAGCAGGGGGCTGGCCAGGCAGCTGCTCTGCCGGGAGCCTCTGCCACCCTTGGCCTGGGAGGCCTGAGAGCCACAGGGCTGGGACGGCCCAGGCCCCAGCCACTTCCGTGGCCATTGAACCCCAAGACTGGCCTGGGCCTGGTCCCAGCTGCCTGTGGGCTCTTCCCAGCCTCGATTTGCCCCTCCAGAAAATGGCCTAGGAGCTGCGTCTGCACCTCACTGGGTCCTGTGGAGGGCCCGGGGCTAGTGTACAAAGTGTCATCAGCCTGAGACCTGCTGGCCACCAGTGGGAACCCTCCCGGGTCCCCCCGGAGGCGTCTGATGAGCCGGAGGCTGAGGAGCTCTTCTGCCCACTGTCTCTGGCAGGCAACCACGAGACGGACAACATGAACCAGATCTACGGCTTTGAGGGCGAGGTGAAGGCCAAGTACACCGCCCAGATGTACGAGCTCTTCAGCGAGGTGTTCGAGTGGCTCCCGCTGGCCCAGTGCATCAACGGCAAAGTGCTGGTGAGGACCCTCCCAGGCGGGCGGTGTTTGTATGCAGTGCGTGGAGGGGGCTGGCTGTCCCCTCACAGTGGCCATTTGCCCCTCCCCAGATAATGCACGGAGGCCTATTTAGTGAAGATGGCGTCACACTGGACGACATCCGAAAGATCGAGCGGAATCGGCAGCCTCCGGACTCTGGTGAGTGGGGTGGCCTGGCGTCTCCAGCAGAGGGCACCCGGCCTAGGGTCTGAGCTGCAGCTAGGGCTCTGGCTCACGTGGGCTTTCTGCCCTTGGCAAGGAACAGCGAGCCCTGGAGCCTCGATTTCCTACCTGTGGCTCGAGCCAGGGCCCCTCTCACAGGGCCACGCTGGCCAGGGAGGACGCCCTGTGCAAGGCGAGGATGCTGCGCCCCGGGCATGCCTGTCGCCACCGTGCTCCAGCTCCTGCCTGGAGGAGAGGTGTTCAGGGGCCACTCAAGTCCTGAACAGAGGACCACAGAGGACATGTGTCCTGGAGGACATGGGTGGTGTGGGGTGGCCTCTCAGGAAGGTGATATTCAAGGTGACCCCACAGGAAGGAGAGGCGTCTCCACGGAGGGTCCAGGCAGGGCCAGACGCAGCAGGAGTAGTGCAGTGGCGGGTCCAGGGGTCGATGCTGGACATGAGGTTGTCAGGGCCACATCCTTCAGGCCCCCCAGGCCTCCGTGAGGAGCTGGGTCTTTGTTCCCAGGCAGTGGGAGCCACCAGGACCCTAAGCAGGAGGAGGACCTGGTCTGAACTGGGGTGTTGAAAGTTCCATCCAGCTGCAGGGCTGTAATGCATGAACGGGTTTGGGGAGGGGACATGGGGAGATTCGCAGGGACAATGGGCCAGCTCGGAATCCCAGTGTGCATGTCCTAAGCCCCAGCCCCCGTTGTCCTCTGCCTGACCCCGACCTGGGCTGTGCTGTGGGGCAAGCACCTGGCTGGTACAGCAGTATCAGGCCTGAAACTGCTGGGCCAAGGTGGTCTGAGAGCCCCCCGGGAGATGGACAGTCGCTGATGTTCCCTCCCTTCCCCACCAGGTCCCATGTGCGACCTGCTGTGGTCGGATCCCCAGCCTCAGGTGAGTCTCCAGGGCCGCAGATGTGGGCTGTCGGGGGCGGGGCAGGGGCCACCCTGACCTCTCACTGTTCACCCCCAGAATGGGCGCTCGGTCAGCAAGCGGGGTGTGAGCTGCCAGTTTGGGCCTGATGTAACCAAGGCCTTCTTGGAGGAGAACCAGCTAGACTACATCATCCGCAGCCATGAGGTCAAGGCCGAGGGCTACGAAGTGGCACATGGCGGCCGCTGCGTCACCGTCTTCTCCGCCCCCAACTACTGGTGCGTCTCCACCTTCCCCAGCCAGGGCTCCTTCCAGGCCACAGGTTTTGTCTGTCTTGGTTTTAGCTTTTTATGATGGAAGATTTCCGTTGTCGGGAGGGTAGGTAAAACCCTGCACTGAGTGCCACGTGCCCCCGGCCCCTACCATGGGCCGTGGACACCCAGGACGTGTCTGAAAGAAAAACCTCCTTCCTTTCTTTATCAGTGAGCTCCCTGCCCCCTCTTCTCCCCGCCCCCACCTTTTTCCGTTGAAGCCAAGAAGGGGGCCTGCAGGGTGGCCTGTGCCCTACCCTAGGTTGGAGGACATCCCCATGGTGGCCTGTGCACATGGCTCAGTCCCCTGCACCTCCTGGAGGATCTGCTCCCCAGCCTTTCTGGGCGAGGCTCCCAGCTCCGTGGGGCAGCGTGTGCCCAGCCCTGCGCTGCCCCTGCCCACTGTGCTCCCTCACCTGCACCCCGCCCCCACTCCTGCCTGCTCCCCTCTCTCTACCCTCCCTTCTTTCAGCCCCTCAGCCCTGCCTAGCCCTGTCCCAACCACAGTGGTTACTCCACCCCTGTCCCTGCAGCGACCAGATGGGGAACAAAGCCTCCTACATCCACCTCCGGGGCTCCGACCTGCGGCCCCAGTTCCACCAGTTCACAGCAGTGGTGAGTCACTCCTTGGGCCTCTGCCCTTCCCCAGGCCTGTGCATCTGGGAGGGGGCAGTGCATCTGGGTCTCAGGAGTCCCGCTTGCTGACTGACCCTCTGTCTCCAGCCTCATCCCAACGTCAAGCCCATGGCCTACGCCAACACGCTGCTGCAGCTAGGAATGATGTGAGGCGGACAGGCGGCCGCACCCGGGGCCTCCACTCCACCAGACCCTGGGCAGGGGGCAGAGCAGGCCCTGCCCCAGGGCAACGTTGGACCCCCTTTTACTTTGTAAAGTTTGTATTTATTCCCCTTTAGGTTTGCAGAGGGGGTGGGGAGCAGAGCGGGGCTGGCCAAAGGGTCTGCTCCCTGGACAGAGGGAGGCGCTGGAGGAGCTGGGGTTGGGGCACAGCCTGGGCATTCTGGAGGAAGGCCAGCTCGGGGTGGGGTGGGGCCAGGAGGCTTCCCTGCCCCCCTCGTTTGCATGGCTCCTCCCCTGCTAAAGCAATAGGGCCCCGCCATAGGAAGACCCCCAGAAAGAGGGTCATCAGGGAGGCCTCGCCTTCACCCGCTCCTGGTCGCCCCAGGGTGGGGCTAGGCTGGGGCCCACCCCCTTCCCCAGCTGTTTTATGTCTGTAATTAAATGTTAAAATAAAGTCATTATTGTAAGTCATTCTGTCTTAGATGGTGGAGCCGCTGGCTTCTGGGGCTGGAGATCTGGAGGTGTACCCTGGAGCTGGCCTGACCCCCAAGCAACCCAGTACAGTAGGCGCTTGAGAGAGTTGTCCTGGCCCCTGGCTATAGAGGCCCCTCCACATAAGTCAACACCTGGAAGTCCTAACTCCCAGCACCTCCAAATGTGACTTTATTTGGACATAGAACCTTTAAAGAGGTAATTAAGGTAAAACAGGGTGAGCCCTAACCCAAGGAGGATATCTTGAGTTCCGAGGACATCTTGACCCTTTAGTGACCTCCCCAGACCTGGGGAGGTCCATCGCTGCCCCCAGCTGGCCATGTGGGCGTCAGGGAGGCGTCTTAGCATTTTTTGCTGCTGTGACTAAATGATCTGACCAGAACAATTGTAGAGGAGAAAAGTTAGTTTGAGGGCTCGTGGTTTCAGAGTCAGTCCACAGAAGGCAGGCTCCATTCCTCGAGGTGAGGCTGAGCATCGTGGCAGGAGAGGGTGGCGGAGGGAAGCAGCTTGCATCATGGTGACCTGGAGGCAAAGAGAGACTCCACCAAAGCCACACCCCAGTTCCTACCTCCTCCAACCACACCCTCCCACTTCAGTTACCACTCAGTTAATCCCTGTCACTGATTGGGTTAAAACTCTTAGAACTGATCATTTCTCCCCTGAACCTTCTTGCAGTGTCTCACACAGGTTTTGGGGGATACTTCACATCCAAACCATAACAGGCCCTTCTCAGGCCGGGGCGCACTGTGGTGTGGGTCCTGAGGAATCAATCACTACCCCCACCCCACCCCCTCTCTCTGGGTGGTTTGTTTTTTTTTTTGGTACCAGGGATTGAACTCAGGGATACTTGACTACTGAGCCACACCCCCAGCCCTATTTTGTGTTTTATGTAGAGACAGGGTCTCACTGAGTTGCTTAGTGCCTCCCTATTGCTGAGGCTGGCTTTGAACTCACGATTTTCCTGTCTCAGCCTCCCAAAGTGCTGGGATTATAGGTTTGCACTACCACGCCCACCTTCTCTGGTTTTTCTTTTGCAGTACTGGGGATTAAACCCAGGAATGCTCTACCACTGATCCACATCCCAAGGCCCCCCACCGCAGCTTTTTTTTTTTTTTTTGTCATGGTCTTGCTAGATTGCAGAAGCTGGCCTCAAACTTGTGATCCTCCTGCCTTAGCCTCCTGAGTCCTAAGATTACAGGTGTGCACCACTGCACCTGCCTTGGATCTTATTTCTATACATTCTTGTTCAAGCCAACAGCTTCCCACAATTTAAAGTATTTTTCCCATCATAAAAAATAATAGATGCCTAGTGAAGACATTCTTAAAAACAGGGGAGGACACTGGGCAGAAAATAAACAAGTCTTGGTTTCAAAATAAACTAGCAAAATCACTTGGCCAGCACCTCATTAAGCATCCAGCCACAAGGTAAGATTGTTCATTGTTAAATATTCCTACCATACCTTTACCTTTGAAAACTGTGGAAGTTAGCTTTGTCTTGATGTGTAAGGCTTCTCTAGCAGGCAGGATAAACCAGAGAAAACAGCCACATTTAAATTTAAGAGCTAGCCGTGCCTGTGGTCATAGTGGAAGCTGGCAGTTCCTGGAGGCAGGCATAGCGCAGCCCCATGTCCTGGGCCAGCTCGCCTAGCCCTCATGCTTATCCTGAAGTCCTAACTCCCAGCACCTCCAAATGTGGCTTTATTTGGACATACAACCTTTAAAGAGGTAATTAAGGTAAACAGGGTGAACCCACTTTGACTAGCGTCCTTATAAAGGAGATCAGGACACAGACACAGAGGGACAGCCAGGGAGGATGCAGAAGACAAACATTTACAAGCCAAGGAGAGGGTGGGCGGTGCGCTCAGTGGTGGAGCATATGCTTAGCACGTGCTAAGCCCTGGGTCAATCCCCAGCAGTGTACAAGCCAAGGAGAAAGAAAGAGCACTTTGATCCTGGACTTCTGGCCTCCAGAATTATGAGAAAATAAATTTCCATTGTTTAAGCCACCCAGACTGGTCCTTTGCTATGGCAGCCCTGGGTGTGCAGAATATGATGCCGTTTGTATGGTAGAGAGTATGTTTCATTGTGCACGTGTTCAGGTGTGCATACCCCTGCTGGACACGGAGGGCTGGGGGATTTCCCTGCCCACCCCACCACCACTCCCACCCTGGGGTCTCTGCTGAGAATGAGCTCTTTCTGCCCCTTCTAGATGTGACTTCCTTCCCCCCAGGATTGTGCCCTGTGCTCCCGTCCCACTTTAAGAAAATGTACAGAAAGTGAGCCAGAAAATCTCAGCAGCTCTGGAGGCTGAGGCAGGAGGATCACAAGTTCAAAGCCAGCTTGGTCAGTTCAGTGAGGCCCTGAGCAACTTAGTGAGACCCTGTCTCTAAATACAAAATTTTTTTTTAAAAAAAGGCTAGGGGATGTGGCTCAGTGGTTAAGCGCCTCTGGGTTCAATCCCTGGTACCAAAAGAAAAAGAAAACGCAAGCTCCTAAAACAGTGGATCTCAAACTTTATTTTTGTTGGTAGTGGGATGGACCCCAGGGACGCTTCATCACTGACCTACATTTCCAGCCCTTTTTATTTTTTTATTATGTTGAGACGAGGTCTCCCTAAGCTTCCAACGCTGGCCCCCAGCTTGCGATCCTCCCGCCCGGATCCGCGCTGGGATTACAGGCGTCCGCCACCACGCCCAGCAAATTGAGCAATTTTAAAATGATTTTAAATGGAGTGCATTTAGGTTTCTATAAATACCCCTTCCTAACAACCTTTTCCACCCTCTTGACGTTCTCACCACCTGTGCAAGTCGGACAGGGCGCCTTCCCGGGACTGTTAAGGAACAAGATGTAGGCAGAGTTCACACCGTGTTAGATGAGGAAACTGAGGCTTGAAAAGGTGGAGGCTCCAGGACTCCTCGCTTCGCGCCCTAGTCCTGCGGCGGGGTAGACGCGATCTCCCCGCCTGAGTCCCAGGTGCCCGTGCCCGCACGGAGCCCTCCGTCCACCTTCAGCGGCTGAACATGCCCTCGGGTCGCTAAGGCAGGGAAAGAGACGCCCAATATTACCGGGTGTGTGGCCAGGACCTAGAACAGCTCACCGGAATGAACGTTTTGGGGACAGAAAGCAGCCCACTCCCCGCCGCCAGGGGTCGGGCCAGACCGGGCTTTGGGTCAGCCAGTGGTGCGCCAGCGCGGGCCGCCGCGCTCTAGTTCCCACCAGGTGGCGCTCCAGGACCGCCGGTCAAAGACGCTTGGGTGCTGGTGCCTCCTGACTGGTCAGGTGAGTGAGCGGGGATAATGTGCCCAGGCCGATTGAGCTCTGAAGCGAACGGCGCAGACTGAATGCTAGTTACAACAATAACATGTGTGCGTAGCTCTTACCACCAGGAACGCCCGAGCGCTGCTTCAGCGCTCAGGTCCTCAAAGCAAGCTCAGGAGCTGATGGTGCGCATTTTACAGATGGGGAAACTGAGGCCCGCGGAAGGTAGATGATTTGCCAGGAGTCACAGCGCTGGAATCTGAACCCAGACAGTGGTTTGGCTCGAGCCCCAGTGACTCTGACTGGACAACCCCACGTGCTCCCCCAAGCCCCAGTCAGGAGGAATCAAGGGACAGAAGGCAGCGGGGGTGCGCGAGATCACAGCACGGGGAATTTGCGATGGTCTCTACACCCTCTCCCCGCTGCAGTCACGATCGGGTGCGCTGCAGACTGGAAATGACCGGCCCCATTGACTAGTGACCTCCACTGGACTTGCTGAGAGCTGGGGCGGGGCGGGGGTGGCCGTGTTAGCAGAGAGCCTGTTCGCCGGGTCCCTACACAGGAGCGAGTCCCAGCCCCACACGTGTTTCTGACGTCACTAGGAGGACGTGGTTTTCAGGCGCATATATTGAGGCACTCGGGGGCAAGTAGCCTCGGTCTTGAAGACGGGGTGCGGGTGGGCTCGGGGGAGTGAGCCCCGCCCCAAACACCCCAACTCCCACCGCGCATCTCCTGTCAGCCGAGGGTCAGACTGAGTCCCCCACCTGTCCCCCTCCTGGGACAGGATAGGAGGCCTCTGTCCCCTTCACATCTGCATTCCGTCGTTTGTCCCTTTCGTGACGTTGCTGGTGGCTGGGCTGGTCCACATTAACCGCTGGTTTGGAATCAAGACCCCCTTTTCCGATGGCTCTGGTAACTCCGAGTTTGCAACCACTATCCCAGTGGCTGAATTTGAGGACTGGGTTCTGCAGGCACCTTTCAAATCCTCTTTGGATTAAAAAAATAAATTAAAAAATGGCAGTGAGACCCTTGCAGCCATCTCAGGGTTACCAAGGCCACCGATGGGCATCTGAGCTCACGCGGGCGTGGAGTCGCCGAGATAGTTACGTATTCGTTCGGGAGAGGCAAAGTGACTCCACCAGTCGCCACCAGAGGGCGCACGGTGAGCCTTTATCCAAAGATGGCCACTGCATTCTTCCCTCTGTGTACGCTTTTTAAAATATATATATATATATATTTTAGTTGTCAATGGACCTTTATTTTATTTATTTATATGTGGTGCTTAGACTCGAACCCAAGGCCTCACACATGCTAGCAAGCGCTGTACCACTGAGCCACAGCCCC